>CM055897.1:81817596-81952596 GCA_029582155.1 Panopea generosa | reverse complement strand
TTCCAATCCTCTTTATGTAACAAAAAATATTTGCTAATTCTACACAATGGTTTAAATCTCAAATTCAAAATTGTTTTTGCAAAAATGCTGGAAAAATGAGAATTTTCTGTTCTCCCATAGAACTCCTATTTAAAACTCTAAGTTCCCATACAAAGCCCCTATCCATTCCAGTCCCTTGATGTGTACAAACTTCAAACCCACTATCCATAGGGATAGATTTATATAAAATATAAACTGGTTTGACTGACCAGTTGTTGAGAAGAAGATTTTTGAAAATACATGTATTCAATTTTAATCCTTTTGAAACCCCACCTGGCCCCTTATGGAAATTAAATCCTGCTTATTAAACCACATATTATATGCTTCAGAACTCAAACTGAATAATTATTCTGCAAAATGGATGAATAAAATGTGAATTTTCCGTTTTCCAATAGACTTCCTATATAAACTCAAAGTCCTCTAACAGGGCCCCTATAAATACTATCCCCTTGATTTGTACAAACTTCAAACCCTTATTCATAGTGATAATTTATATCAAATATGAACTAATTTAACTGACCGGTTGTAGAGAAGAAGATTGTTGAAAAATTTCTAATTGAAGCCTTTTGTGACCCCACCTGGCCCCTTATGGAAATTTAATCCTGCTTATTGAATCAAATCTTATTTGCTATGGCTAGATGATGCTTCAGAACTCAAATTGAATAATAATTTTGCACAAATGGGTGAAAAAAATGGGAATTTTCCGTTTTCCAATTGTATCAGATCAGACCAAAAGTCCCCTCACAGAGCCCCTATGAATACTAGCTCCTTGATTCTTATCTTGATTCAAACCCCTAATCATAGTGATAGTTTATGCCAAATATGAACAAATTTGACTGACTGATTCTTAAGAGAAAGATTTTGAAATTCCAAATTTTTACCCTTTTGGGGCCCCTCCTGACCCCTTCGGACAGTGGAATCCAGTCATTTTAACAAATCTGAATCTCCTCAACCAAACAATGCTTCTGTGAAAATAAAGGCAATATCAGTTCCATTTTTTTTATTAATGTGTATTATAATCAAGTGTCCTCTAATTGGCCCTAGAGGCGGGGTCATTTTTAACCCTAGGAACACCATTTGAACAAATCTAATGGAACTATAGTTGGTGACCATTACTACATAAATATTTTCACAATCTGTTTGGCGGTTCACGAGAAGAAGATTGTTTAAGTTTTATACTATTTTAGTAGCGGTGGCCATCTTGAATTTTAAATAATAATACTAATAAAACAAATCTTCTATATAATCTCCTATTCATGAGAAACATCCATGTTAAGTTTGAATTTAGCTGGCCTAGTGGTTTCAGTGAAAGTACTGCTAACGGACGACAGACGACGGACAACGCGCCATCGCATAAGGCCTTCTGGCCTTTGGCCAGTAGAGCTAACAAGAGGCACATGGGCCTTAACGGTCACCTTATTATCCTTGATGACATAAAGCTATATGAATCTGTTTTCCAACTTCTGTCCTTCGGGAAGCGGCAAAAATTCAAACATTGATTTTGAATGTCATATCTGCATCAACAAAGCACATCATTTACTCTTATATATATTAAGTAAAGTAGTACCCACCCCAAGGGTCAAACCGTGAGACCCAGGGACATGAAATTCACAATTTTTTTGACAGACTCATAGGCCTCACAGTTTGTTTCCCAGTGCTTCCTATAATAATAATAATAATAATAATTTTAAAGCTTACCTTGAATTTGACTGTTTTGGCCCTGGCCCAAGGTTAGGGGGTGGGTGCGGGGGGGGGGCTGGGGGGGGGGGGGGGGGGGGACTCAATAAAACATAAGCATTAACCGTCATGTTAGTAATAACAAATAACACCAAAAACCATTCAAATGAGTATTAATGCTTCCTATAATAAGAAGAAGATTTTTTTAAATTTACCTTGAATTGGAATGTTTTGGCCCCGTCCCTAAGACCTAATGGGGGTCGGGACCATGAAATTTACATAGGTATTAGCCGTCATGTCAGCAGCAACAAATCACACCAAAAAACATTCAAATAATTCTATTCAGTCATTAAAAATAACAGTTTTTGTCATTTTCTCTTATATAGATTTAGTCAGGTAGGCCCCACCCCCAGGACCAAACTGTGAGACCCAGGGGCATGTCATTCGCAATATTTATAAAGGACCATAAGCGTCCATAATCATGCTCACTAATTGTTTCCCAGTGCTTCCTATAATAAGAGGGAAAAAATAAAGTTTACCTTGAATTTGACTGTTTTGGCCCCGCCCATAAGACTTCATGGGGGTCGGGACCATGAAATCCACATAGGTATTAACTGTCATGTCAGCAACAATAAATCACACCAAAAAACATTCAAATAGGTCTACTCAGTCATAAGAAACAACGTTGTTTTTTTTGTCATTTTCTCTTATATAAATGTAGTAAAGTGGGCCCCACCCCAAGGCCAAATCGTGAGACCCAGGGGCATGAAATTCACATTTTTTATAAAGGACCCATAGGCGTCCATAATTATGCTCATAATTTGTTTCTGAGTGCTTCCTATAATAAGAAGAACTGTTAGGTATGCCGTAATAATAAGACTGAAAAAAAAACCTCACTTTTGCCGATTGTCCTCAATGTGATGAGTTAATGACCACCTATCAGTATCAGGAAAAATGGCGTCTTCAGCATCAGTCACGTCGCAGTTATACAAACGTATTACTACATAACACACCAAATAACTAGTCTGTAGAGCGGACCCAGATCTCCCGATTGGGTCCATAAACTAGGAATGGGATTTGAGCACTTTGATTGGTCAGTTGAATGACGTCACAGTTTGGTAAGCGTTGAATGGATTGTGGGGCAGGCACAATCTGATCACCTCGGCCTTTATGCTACGCAATAGACCTCTGACATAATAAGGCGCCATTTTGGAAATACTTTCAGTCACATGATAAAGTAAAATGGCGGCCCCCTTATGCCACCTGTTTATATACATGTACGTTGAAAATATAAACGTTTGTTAATCAAGACTGATATTTTAAATTTCCCTATAAATATGACCCATGTCGAGTGTATAAATAAAAAAATCGATATAACAACGCCATATATAATCAATTTAATGACGGATACATTATTTGTTACTTTCACGCGAATGAACACAGACTTGTAACACAGGCGATTCGCGTTGGTGTATTCTAGAGCTATACACGAGGTGTATTCTACGGAGGATACGGAAATACCCGATGTTTCACGATTGGGGCAGACATGGAATTCCCTGCCTTTTCATTGGGTGTTCATCGACCTGATTCGGGAGATATCAGGACTGGGATAGACTACCAAATAACCCACATATTTGCGAAAAAAATGTTTTTAAAAATTATTGCTGTGAGCATATATAGATTAATCGGCGAGGTTTATCTTTTAATCTATGATTCAATTGATTTATAGCTAAATACGCTTAAATTCAATTCAATTTTCAAACATATTCGATAGAACTACTTTTTTATCGGCTGAGTAGATTGAACTCCTCTCAGCTGAGTTGTTAGGTTTTTGGCCGGTGCGTAAGCACTGGTTATAGCCGGGTTTTTTTAAGTCACCAGTCGCTTTTACTTAAAACCTAACAACTCTGTGAGGGGACTTGAGGTTTTACATAGGGATACAATGGGGAAACAGAAAATTCTCATTTTTTCACCTGTTTGTGCAAAAATATTATTCAGTTTGAGTTCTGAAGCATCATCTAGTCATAGCAAATTAGATTTGGTTCAATAAGCAAGATTAAATTTCCATAAAGGGGCCAGTTGGGGTCACAAAATAGAGGTTTGAAGTTTGTACAAATCAAGGGACTAGTATTTATAAGGGCCCTGTTAGGGGACTTTGAGTTGTACATAGGAAGTCTATTGGAAAACAGAAAATTCACTTTTTTTTCATCCATTTGTGCAGAATTATTATTCAGTTTGAGTTCTGAAACTTTTTCTAGTTGTAACAAATAATATGTGGTTCAATAAGCAGGATTTATATTCCATAAGGGGCCAGGTGGGGTCTCAAAAGGATTAAAATTGAATAATTTCAAAAATCTTCTTCTCAACAACTGGTCAGTCAAATCAGTTTATATTTTATATAAAATTATCCCTATGGGTAGGGAGTTTGAAGTTTGTACAAATCCAGGGGCTCGAATGGATAGGGGCTTTGTATGGGGACTTTGAGTTTTACATACGAGTACTATGGCAGAACAAAAATTCTCATTTTCTCCAGCATTTTTGCAAAAACAATTTTGAATTTGAGATTTAAATCATTATATAGAATTAGCAAATAATTTTTGTTACATATAGAGGATTGGAATTCCATAAGGAGCCGGAGGGACCCAAAAAGAATTGATTTTGTGAAATTTCAAAAACTGATTAGCCGAATTTGCTACAAAAAACGACAACCATTATTTACCAGTAGAGTGTCCGCAGACCCTCTTGGGTCTCTTGTTTTTTTTTTAAATTTCATAAATCTTTGACGACAGTACATGGTCAAGATAGCTGGGGTGTAGCGTCATCACATGATATGTCCTCTGTGGTCAGTTTTTGAGTCGCCAGAGAAACTGATATTTAAATGCATTGTGACAAAACTTTCACTGTAGTAAAGATCACAATCTGAAATTATGTCATTACTGTAGACTGAAGTTGTTAGACAAAAAAATGGGTTTGTGCCTAGAAAACAAATTGTTCAACCATTTGTTGTTGCTGTATTGTGAGAAACAAATTCAATATTCGGGTAAGAAAGGGAAAAATAGAAAACACTCTTCCTTACTATACTTTCTTCGAGAACTTTCAATAAATATTTCCGTATAAAAACATGCACCGGCCACCAGTACTTACAGTACTTTGATTAGTAAAAGCGACGGGTGACTTTAAAATAACGGCTATAACCAGTGCACCGGCCAAAAACGAGCATTAAAATAAGGAAAGTGTATCTTTATATAAAGAAACAAGCATTATTTATAACCGCCATTATGCGTCTACCTCACGGAAGTAATTTTTTCTGTAAACTACGTTTGCTTTGTTGCGGTATCTAATATCAATCGGTTCTCTCCCACGGCGTGACATTTAAAAACGCACACGATAACTTATTGTAGATTGATTAGCATGTCGCAAGTCTTTATTGCCTCGCGATGTCTCCTGTGTATTTATCAGTACATTACACCGGGTTTGCGATAGTCAGTAACAATCTCCTTCGCAGAATTATCGTTCGTTATACTCATTCATCTCTGCAACAGGCTAAATGTCAGGATTTTTGACGAAACTTAAAGTAATTACAGCTCATGCAGTTGTAAGTATAGTGTTAAAATCAGACAACAAAACAAGAAACAAATCATCTCTGTTTTACATTACAACTTAAACCTCATTTTTTACTCAGTGCGATTTCCAATAAATACGCAAATGTAAACAAACATGGAAGATATCAACACGATCGTCGTTATATGGTGAAACCATTGTTTTAAGGGATAAACACCGCGATGTCCTGTTTTGTTTAGCTAGCAGAAAGAGCGATTTAATTATCAGTTTGCCTGTTGAATACAGGGAGGGTTAGGATTTTGCTGTAAAGACAGAACAGTTTGCGAGCGTTGTGTTCAATGCCGTGGAATTCATTTTGAAATGGCATTGATCAGTTGAATGAAAAGTCACGTGAAGCCGAAAGTAGTCCGTAGCCAATATAAGAGGTGAATGTAATGAGTCGAATGCGTTAGAGAGTGAGTTTGTAGAACGAACCCAGCTCTCCTGACAATCTCCTTCGCAGAGTTATCGTTCGTTGCACACATTCAACTCTGCAACAGGCTACAAAACTTAGTAATTACAGATTCTGCAGTTGTAAGCATATTGTTAAAATCAGAAAACAAAAATAGAAACAAATCATCACTATTTTACATTGAAACAAAAACAACAAAGCAGCTTTTACACGAATATATGATGAACTATTGTCCTGTGTTTTTAGGCAGAGCGTTTTCCAGATTAATACGCAAATGTAAACAAACATGATCGTTCGCTATCATTATAAAAATATTGTTTTAAGGGATAGACAACGTGATGCCCTGTTATACTTGTTTATGATACCATTCGGTTGTGATTTCCTACCATTCAATTTATAGAAGCGCGTAGTGTCAATGATACAGACAAAACAGCTGACGAGCATTGTTCAGTTTCAAATGGCAAGGAAGCCATTTTGAAATGGTAGTGATCATATGATTAGAAAGTCAAGTGAAGACGAAATTAGTCCGGCGCCAATGTCCACTGTTTTAACATCATTAAGGGGCTTTTGTCCACTGTTTCAAAATTACCAAGAGGCTTTTGCCCCCACCCCTGTTTAAATCCACCAAGGGGCTTTTGTCCATGTGTACATTTTTTTTTTACTTAAGGGCCTTTGTCCTACATTGACTCTTCAAGCGGCTGTCGAGCAGGACGAACGTCTCTAAACTGAGCTCCAGCCTTCAAAGTGGGTCACAGTCCCTCGCCTTTTACATCGAGGGATTATTTCAATAACCTATCATCGTTTTTATGTTTTAACGTGGCGTTAGAAATGGTTGTTTTATAAACAACAAGAACCAGCATGCTTTTACAATACTTCAAGAATCATCTTTTGACGGAAACTGCGTTTCATAGGAACCATTATAGCAACAAAATCATCATCAACAATCAAGTTTAATCATCGTAGCAACATGGGCTGTACTATTCTCCCGAATGAAACTAGCGACGAGTAATTCCATCAACGGGCAACAAAGTCGGTTGAAGCTCGCGGATCGGGATTCAACCAATCGGAAGCCGCTATTCCTTTTTTCTGGTTAGCTGGAGTTCGATCCATGTTGTTTTTGTGGTATACACAGCAACACATAATTATACTATTGAAATAATGGAACTAGAATGAACGACACAAAGCGTGTACTCTAACTAAGATATTTAATGCTCAGTATCAAAGTAGCAAGTGAGTCATAGTATGGACACGCATGTTATTATATAGACAAATTATAAGAGTATTTCTTATTCTAAGTAAAGAGAAGTAACTACGACATAGAATATGGTAAAGAGTAATCATGAGTTATGAACACATGTATAGATGATAATACAACAATCCGGTATAAAGGTATCAAGCCCGAGCTCGTCAATTGGTACATCTACAGGGGATCTAGTCATCACCAGCCTTCAAGACAATAACTACACTCAGCTAGAAACGACATAACTATTTACAAGAACCAACTTAGACATCTCAACAATCTACTTAGAAAATAAACGTCTTATCCAGCCAGTGGTGCAACACCGGGGAAAGTAACGACCCTGCCGATTACGGAGGATATTATCCGTCATAATTTAGATTGCTTAATTACATATTTTAACCTACTTATCCCCAATTTACATTCACTCAAGTGGCAACTTTTAGCTTCTATGTGCATAAACTACAAATTGCATTCACTTAAATGCTAACTGCTTGCTTTTACATATGTCAATTTGTGTTTATTACATATTGCAAATTAAAGTATTATTGTTTTCTAAAGAAAATGTTTAATGTATAAAAGGCTATCTTTTTAGCTTGTTACCGATGGTTATTTCTGTAATTCTATATATCATAACCTACAGAGCCACCTAGCGGCTTATTAATGTGTCTAATTTCAACATTATGACGTCAAGCGACGCCGTCTTTTTACTCCGCTACAAAACTTTAAAAGTAGCGTACATTATCTGCCATCATTCGGTATAATGTGAATCTGACTTAATAACTTTGTCAATGAAAATAAAGTTTGCAACAAAGAAACACATAAACCTTTTGTATTGAATTAAAATAAATGTTGCTGATAGGTAGGGCTCTCTCCATAAACCACAGGTCACAATAAACAACAATTATACAGCGGCCCAATAGCGGATTCAAGACAAACAGAACATCCGGGGCACGCCCCCAAAAATATAGCAAGAATAATTACAGTGATTGATAATTTGGTGCTAGGAAATAGCACGCCCCCTTCTATGGAATATTCTCGCCTCAAAATCACGACCTATCCGCCCGACCAAATACACACATGTTGAACTATGATATCATGAATGCGCCGCAGATGCCTACATAACCATTGACATAAGCGTATGAGAGGAAGTGGACCCATTTCCAGCTCTGAGAGAGACTGGCTTAATGTTCACCAACAAAAAAGAATAACATACATTATTTTACCAAAACAATCTTAAGGTTACAAAAAGTATGTCACTGTGTAAATTTTTAACGTGATTCCTGAAACCATGCCTGTATCATAGTGTACATACTGTAGTTGTTTTTAAAAAAAATAAGGGGCCACTGCAATTATTTATTAAGGCCTGCCTTGTACCCAGTCTTATAAAATAAATTCGTGTGATACATTTACCAAAATCGTTTGTGTAGTGCAGTTTTCCTTAAATAGGTCTGCAAACGTTCCAAAGTCAGCATATACAAAAACAGTAGATAGCTACAGTATATTATGATATCCAAATGGTTTACTGGAAATTAGCATGTGGTGTCTCAAATATCAAAATGCTCCATACCCACTCCTATTAACGATACCGACAGCTTTTAGAGACATGGCGTAACGGATGTAGAAAGTAAAAGTAAAAAATTTGATTTCTACACCTACCGCACAAGACAAAACGGGTTTTCGCCTATGAATATAGCCTCATTTCAAAGAAAAAATATGGTGTGTTTTACATAATATTAATATGAAAACTATCATAGCCAATATATGCTATATATATATATATATACATACATATCCTCATTACCCACCTACCTTCCAAACACACACTAAAAATTATCACCACCCCCTCGAAAAAATAAAAACAACAAAATATATTCATATAAAAATTAGATACATTAAAACAAAGCAAAAAATAAGGATGAGAGATCAGACATGGGGTTGTTTAATCATCTGAACGAATTTGAAATGACAATGTAAAATTAACATACAAAATATTGAATAATGCAAATGGATTAATTCTACATAATAATTGATGAAGAAAACCAACGAATTAACTGTATGTACAACGAGCTGTGAACTTTATATAGTTGTTTAAGGCATACTTTTATGTTGAAAAACGGAAATACATATAATTATTTGTCCTTACATGTTTGGTAATTCATCAAAACATTTTAAACGTGTACTTACTCAAACCTCTTTGCTAGCCAGTTTGTAATATGATTAAGTTTGACCCGTAGTCATTTCTGTCGAACATTCAATTCATCATGTATAATCAGTGATCCGAATGGTAAAACGTTTGAGGTCATTACAACTGTAGATACAAGGACGGTGTTGTGGCAAGAAACCATTTCCTGAAATATTTAAGAGTGGTAACATTATATTTGGATTAAAATAGTCGAAATAATTTGTTTTCGTTTTTTAAATACAACAATACATTCGTTGTTGATACGTCATTCAAAGGAAAAACGGAATGATCAAGTTGTAACTCAAAAATTGCTGGTTAATGCTGACATTAATAGTAAATGATGTATTATAAAATAAACGAAAAAAAGCAATTTACTAATTTAGAAAAGTGCATATTCAGACAGACAGAGAGGGACACACACACACACACACACACACACACACACACACACACACACACAGAGTCTGGTTTACCTATCTTACCGAGGTTTTCCTATATAAACTATACCTCACTTTGTATGCAGTAACACCTACAGAATTACCGAGGTATACCTCGGTATGACAATCAAGCCCTCTTAAAACCCTCTGACAACCATAATCCTAACCCTAAACGGAATGAATCCTAACCCTAACCCTAACCCTAACCCTAAATAATCCTAATTTGGACCCTTACCCTAACCCTAAAAATTGTCACCCATTTTTTGCACCCCTAAACATACCTCGCAAGGTTAGGTAAACCAAACTCACACACACACACACACACACACACACACACACACAAACACACACACACACACACACACACACACACACACACACACACACTAACGCGCGTGCGCGCGTATGGACATACACACATTCACAAACAAGCTCGTATAATAACAACTGAAATATAGATATCCTTTTTTCATTTAAACGCTTCATTTGCTTCATGATGTGAAGGTTGTGAAAACGCGAGTATTAATACACATGTAAAGCAAGTTAAAGTTCTACAGAGACTAATTTTATTACCGACTTATAGTTACATGTAAGTTAAATGTAAGTGTATATCACGTGTGTTAAGGTGGATGACTTATAGTTATGCTAAGTCGAGTATTTGATAGTTTAGTTAAGATAAATGGTCTAAAATTATATTAAGGTGAGGGTATAATAGTTGTGTTGCTGTTTGTGGGTTTTTAAGTTACTGTTGATAAATACATACCTGCTTCGTTAAGGAGAGTGTATAGACATGTTACGGTGAATGGCTTATTCATTTCAAGTTAGCTTTTGATTATTATATATGGTACTGTGAGTGTCCAATTGTAAAAACAGTATGCAATAGTTGTGTTAATTTGAGTACATAAAAACTGTTTCCGTGACAATTATTTACACGAACCAGGGGTGTCTATGAAATTCGTGGATATTTTGTACTATCAGTGGGTATGATTGCCTTTTTTTTAAAACAATGTTTTGATAATGCATGCATCGTTCGTTGCCATAATAAACTATACAATGCCACACGGTACAAGATAAATGGTGTCGTTTATTACAAGCATCAGTTAGTTTTCCTCATAGTCTGTGCTAGTACTTTCGTTTGCCGTAATGGTAACGTTACTACGTCATTTCCTGTCAGGTTGAATTTCTTAACAGTCATCGGTGCTGAGGTATAATGCAAACAGCTAGAAGTTATGGGCATGGTATCGTTTTGTTTTTTTGTGTTGTTGTTGTTTTTTTTTTTGGGGGGGGGGGGGGGGGGCACTCGGAAAAACACCTGAACAGTCTTATAATATAATTAGGTCGACAATGGTGCGGAAGGTCATCTAGAAACCATTTTGAAAGAAAGAGGTGGTTGATTTTACAGATTTTAAAGTTGAATCTCGTTACAGTTTGTTAAATGCATTATGCTGTTATGATGGTGATTTCATACTTTCAAATACGGATTGACAGACTGAATTAGGAGATGGCTTGTACTTGGATATACTTATCATATAGATGAATAATTTATCATATAAATATAGGTCCGATGCCCTACCACTGGAACATGCTGTCGATACACATACAATTGGATGTACAAATCCAAAAAATGTTTTATATCTTTGTGCTGAGTGCGTTTATTAAATACATCAAATTGAGAAGTAAATGCCTATAAACTGTCATCAAATGAAACAAATTTATATATGTCTATTCATTACATATGTTCGATGAATTAATATGTACATATGTACCTTTGTATCTCGCTTTCCAGATTGTCGTTAATTATCTGTGTGCAATAAAATATTAATACAGCCGAAATTCGTTATTTCGAATTCTATGTGACCAATACAATTCGACCTATCAGGAATTCGACCTATCAGGAATTGAATTTTGCATATTTTACACTACCCACTCACTTGATAACTTAATGTTATGTAATTCATATTTACAGTTACCTCACCAACTTATTGCAAATAAAGGCGCCTCAATGCCTTTAACGTGTGATTCACATTTGCCATTGTATTAATTCGTGACAAGCACAATGTTCGTATTAATGCGTACATAAATGTTTTTGTCATGGTGAATTGTATTGTTCCATCATGATCTACGATGTTTAAAACTTTATTACTATTTCTGATGCATGAGAATGCTTACATAATTGTGTAAGTGCGTGTTGTACTAGATAAAGAACTTTTTCTATCTTATCTCATTACCCATGCATCATGTAACTGCTATGAATAGAAAATAAACCATACAATACTGGTTACTTCAACTTAACAAAAATGCAGATGATAAGCATAGGTGGGTTTGAAACACGAGAAGATTGCGTGCAATTCAGACAGCTATCTAGCTTTAAAAAAAAAATATGAGTTTTGACTGTATCGTATAATAATCAGAAGGCGAAGAATTCAAAGGACATGGTCACCTTAACCACGTGTGTAAAACACAAACAATATGCAAAATAATGAAATTTATATATTTAACATGTGAAAACAAAGGACATCCCATTGAAACAACAGTACGAAGCAAAATACACCATAAAAGAGCTTAAACATAACGGTTATTTTCAATTTCGTTCTTTCCACGTCATCTCTTCATAAAACGATATAGTATACATGGATGTATTCCCAACAGACTATTCTCATATACGGTGGTTAAGGCCAACGTACGGCTCCCGTATGCCCGCCGCGTGCCATCCGTACGGCCACCGTGGCAGTCTGTGCCGTACGTGGAGCGGGTATATGTACCAATTTTTTGTCCATATGTATATTGTCTCTCATATCTATCATTGTAGACAAAGTTATATACAGATGGCGCTGCTTGTGCATCGAAAGCGAGACTACCTGATTGCAACCCTTATCCTCGAGGAGCAGCGCCAGGCCCGACAGCAGCGAAGAAGAAGGAGGATGTGGGTGAAGCCCCGGCTCTTGTGGCGTGTCACCCTGGGCCACTACGACAACCTGATGCAGGAGCTGATGCGTGAATTCAGGGTTGACTTTAAGGCATTTCTAATGGAACCTGCAATGTTCCATGAGACGCTGGTTCGTGTCGCTCCCAGAATCACCAAAGGCGACGGTGCCAGGACCTCCCCCACCCCCCACCCCACCCTCCCCTTGCGCCAGGCCTGAATCTGGCCATTACACTCCTGTTCCTGGCAACTGATGACTCCAGCCACTCACTTGCATTCAGCTTCAGGGTGGTACATAATACATAACACTGGGTGTACCCCAGGTGTGCGATGCGATCTTCGAAGAGTACGGGGATGAGGTGTTCGTGACCCCCTCAACTCCTTATTGATGGAAAGAAGTGGCCCAGGGCTTTGTGAGGAGGTGGAACTTCCCTCACGCTTGCAGGGCCATCGACGGCAAACACATAAAGATCAAGAAGCCATCGAAGTCAGACAGCGTCTACTTCAACTACAAGGGCTTCTTTTCAATAGTCCTGATGGGGCTTGTTGACGCAAACTACCGCTTCCTGTGGGTGCATGTGGGTGCGGAAGGAGCAGCCTCTGATTCAACCGGTCTTCCATTGAGCCCGACCTCCGTGAAGGGAGACTTGGTTTCCCTCCCCCTGAGCCCCTCCCCAACGACGCCCACGACGTGCCATACTTCTTTATCGGCGATGACGCATTCCCCCTGCGAACATACCTGGTGAAGCCCTTCTCCCACAGGAACCTCATGCACGACGAACGGATATTCAATTACAGGTGTTATTGTGCCCAGAGTGTGGTTGAGAATACTTTCGGCATCCTTGTCAACCGTTACAGGTGCCTCCTCACCACCCTCATGACCATCCCAAGACATCCACCAAGATCACGGTGTGATTTTCCCAGGGGCATGGAGGGATGCAGGCTACCTCGACGACACCCCCCCCCCCCCCCCCCACACACACACACCCCTTAGAGCTGGGCACCGCTGACCACTCGTACGTTTCCTTTCATCCGTTGGCGGATAGTGTAGGACAGGGCTGGAACTGACGGAACTTCTCCTTTGGGCAATTGCGCACCACCATCTGGAGCCAGCTGCCCTACGCCTTTCGCTCGTCTGGTTGCCTGGGTCTGGACTCTTCCAACTGAGCGAGAAAGAGAAAACAAAAAGGAAAATGGTGAAAACAGTTTCAGCTGTAATTGACGAATGTATTATCATCATAATACTCTATATATGTAAAGAAGAGTGTTGAAGCCATTGAATAACACCACACAACGTATTGTCAGATTTAAACCGTAACGAAAAACATACCTATATAATAACTTATTGTAATAAATAAACCCGGACGTTTAAGTGATACACTTTAAAAGCTGGGATAAATTAATTAGTAAATCTACCGAACATCGTCTGCTGTTTTATACAAATGTCTCAGATAGTACGTCGAACCTACGTAAATCGTCTGCAGTAACCGTATAACATAACTATGATCTGTTATCAAATGGATCAATGCGTCACGCCTCTATACTCTCAAAAAATTCCCTCCTCCAAACAAGATGGCGGGTTTACAAATAGTTATATTTACTGACTTGGCACATTCCTGTGGCTTTAAATGGCACGTATACCATGACCTATACCCTGAACGAGGTTCAGAATATAGGACAAGGGAATAGAATTGCGTCTATGGACATAGGCTCGCCACAATCCAAACCTCAACCTCAACAAGTGGAGATACAGGGTATACAACACTACTCTCCTTCTTCCTGGCGGTTCTGGTGCTGGTGCCGGTGTAACATTATATGTTGAAAAATAAACTCATGTGTCATTTTTCAATGTTTAAGATTGACCCGGATCACATTTCAACATTAAATTCTGATCAAAACAGTCGTTGAAAACAGATCAGTGTTAAATTTTGATCAGACATTGGGTCATTTTTAACGGTTTGTTAAAAACAAGCAAAACATTACATGACTGATTTTGCATATTGCAATAATTAAACATAAGCCATGTTAGCTTTTCAATTGACATTAAATACACAACATCCATCTAGTATCCATTTATAACACACAAAATGCAAGATACTGTTTTTATTTCAATTACTAAAATTTCGTTTTAAAACGAACGGCTTGCCTTTTTGAGTAACTTATACGTATTTGTAGGTAAACGATACTTTAATAAGCGTAAGAGTACTTCAGTTGTTACAGAGAGGCAACCTGGGGGTAGTGTGTGGGAAGGGTGTCCCTCTCCCGCTTGAAGCGGTAATACTACTCTATTTCCGCTATTGGGATACGGGGAACCGCTCCGAAACTTGAATGTTTGATATCTTAAACACTTAACGGCTACATTCTACTAATTTCTTAGAAAATATGGTGCCAATGTTTTTCTTTACTATTAAGCGTTATTGTTTAAATACACACACACACACACACACACACACACACACACACACAGAGTCTGGTTTACCTATCTTACCGAGGTTTTCCTATATAAACTATACCTCACTTTGTATGCAGTAACACCTACAAAATTACCTCGGTATACCTCGGTATGACAATCAAGCCCTCTTAAAACCCTCTGACAACCATAATTCTAACCCAAAACGGAATGAATCCTAACCCTAACCCTAACCCTGACCCTAACCAAAAAAAATTTCACCCATTTTCGAACCCCTAAAAATACCTCGCAAGGTTAGGTAAACCAACTCACACACACACGCACGCACACACACACACACACACACACACACACACGAGCCCATTACAAGGTATAATTTTCTACATGGACAAAATATGAAAATAATCACCCCAAGATATATACAGACCCTTAATTTCGTTTAATGGCTATTGTAGATATACCGTTTGCGTATGCTCATCTGACAAAAAAGTAAAACATACATTTATTTATTTGTTCTATATGTCTCGTAGCCTATAAACATTGGCTTTGTATAAATATTATAAATGTATTTATTAATTTTCTACGTTTAAGTAAATAAAGAGATACTACTATATCGCTTGAGATGTGCGTGCGTGCATTCGTTTCAAACTTTACATGTGTGTGGGTACTCGCTGACATATGTAAGAAAATGGTTCAATAACGATGTCGAGTTGTTATTCTTAAAGATATGGTATCGCTCTTTGTAATTTATTAATTTAATGCAGTGATAAAACTTACTTAGTTAAACAAAACCATAAAATATAATACATGTCGGGGACCACAGTGTCAGTTTCACCTTTGACAATAATAACGAGTATAGTTAAAAAAATCATTATTGAAAGACCTTCTTATACATATTCTTAAACAGTAAATATTGCTTACAATAGTTCGATAATGTGCCTGAAATTTTCTTTATCTTTTCAGTATATATCTCCAGCGGTTTTTGCAGAAGTGTCATCATTCTTTCTTAAAAGGTTTTCATACAAATACATTATTTGTGCAAGACATTTTTAATTTAAATAAAACTATTACATAGAACCACAGCGTCAGACGTCAGTTAAATTTTGCCCCGACCATCAACTTTGTAACCTACACGTTTGGTCTCTACATTATATTTAGTATTTAACCTCATTTGACAACCAATGGAATCGCTTCAATTTTCAAAATTGTGTTGCTCTTATTTGTTAGAACAGCTTACAAAACAACTTAATTATTAAGTTCGTTCTTAATTATTAAGAAGTGAGTCATCACTGCGCACGCGTGAATGACAATGCACAGACTCCTACCTTGATTCAATTCTGAACGAGGCATTTATAAACTACAAAGCCGCGCGAGCTATGCTTAGAAACGACCATAGCAAACTTCAACTTTAAATATAAATCATCTCAACTTTCAGCGTCCCTTTGGGTTTCTTAATTGTTAAATTAAATAAATATGTTGACTGTTTCCAATTATTATTTATCTATTATTTTCCTTCTAAATTTAAATTATTATAAGTTGAAAATTAAAAATATTGGCATTTTTACGAACTATTTTTTTATCAAAAAACGGTAGTGTACTTGTTATAAATAACAAAAAAATCTAAACATCATATCATAGAAATATAATTTTTGGTGTAGAAAGATGAACATATATAGGTGGCGAAAATTTAATATTGTTAAGTAAAGAAGCTTTTCTTATTTCTCTCACTTTTAAAATGTAATCAAGATAAGAAAATGATGAAAAAGTAAGCGTAAAAAAAATCTTCATTTCTAAAAAGAACAGATTACCGTCCAAAGTTACAATTTAGCTCTTTCTTTTTGATACCAAAATCACCAATATATATTGGATGTTTCAGGAGCAGTTGTGTTTCTAAGATTTGCGCCAAATGTGTCACCTGAAATTTGCAGTCACTAATCTTTAACCTCTAAATGTAACATTGACCTTTGGCAATCGCACCTGGATCTTGAATGCGACCCACCGTCTGAATATGGTAAACAATTGTGCCATCTTATTTCAAAATGTGTCAGTTGGTTTACAAAATTTGGAGCGGACAAAATTATGGAATGTATTTCTGACTTTAACCTCCAAGAGCATGCGACGTTGACCGCTTGGAGCTTTGCCCGCGACAAATCTTTTGATTATGGTGAACATTTGTGCCATGTTATTTTAAATGTTGTCTAGCGGTTAACCAGAACAGACATCAAATTTTGTTTACGCCTTTGCACTAACTAACCTCAGAGGGCAATATATTGGTACCAATATCATGAAAATGAATCTATAGTTGAAATAATCTTGTACCAGCATGCAGTTTATCACAGCTGGATACCCTTTCATGAAAATGAAGAAAATAAAAGAAAGGAAAAGAATTAAACTTAACAAAAAAGAAACAGAATAAGACTTTACAAAAAAGAAAAAAAGATTAAACTTTAATAATAATAATAATAAAGGGCGGGCCAAAAATATATATATATTAAACTTAGGGCGAGCCAATTTTGCCTCGAGGGTCATGATTTTGAATAAATTTGACAGGACCACAAATGACCTTATTTGTCAAATATTAAAGATCAAGGCCTACCAACTTTAACCTAATTAAAACAAAATTTCAGTCTAAAAAGGAAATTATTCTGAAAAAATGCAATCAATAGTTATGATTCTTGTCTCTATGAGTTTCCAAGAGGATGTTGAACACACATGTGAAGTTTCATTCATGTCCAATGATAGGATGATGAAATAAGTACCAAATCAAAAACTTTAACCTCTAACCAAGTTTTCAAAAGGATCACAACTCTGTAACAGTGCAATCAGAGTTATGGTTCTTATCTCTGTGCGTTCCTTTGATGGTGATACTGAACACACATATCAAGTTTCATTCATATCGTATGAGTGGTTGCATAGATATCTTACCTGATTAGAAACTCTTACCTGAAAAATTAAGTCCAAAAAGGGCCAAAGCTCTGCCAAAATGCAACCCAGAGTTAAGGTTTTTGTGTCTGTAAGTTCCTCTGATGATGCTGAACACACATGTTAAGTTTCATCCATATTGGAATAGGGGTTGCATAGATATCTTACCTGATAAAAAACTTTGACGTGAAAAATTAAGTCCAGAGAGGGTCATAACTCTGTCAAAATGCAACCCAGAGTTATGGTTCTTATGTCTATGGGTTCCATGTATAAAGCTGAACACAAATGTGAAGTTTATTCATATCAAATGAGTGCTTGCATCGATATCTTACCTAACAAAAAATTTAAACCTGAAAACGAATAGTCGTGCTTAAAATCTCTTAAAAATACAATTTATTTTAAAATTGATAAAAATCATCGCATTATCATGAAATGGTATTTGGGTTATAAAAAGAAAACTGTACTTCATTTGAATATGTTTTATAATATTATACCATAATGAACAATAAACCGGCAAAGGAAAATGAAAATCCATTTATAAGTAATCTTATGCACATATATACAAGGGTCATTGGTCAAATTTTGATCAAACACAGGTGAATACAATAATTGACAATACACTCGATACCAAGGTGGAAGAAAAACTGTTTTTTGGCCATTTTTTTTACTGGTGACCTCGGTCTGCTTTGACGATTACTAATGAACTAGTGAATGGATTTTTATTCCGTTTTCGCCTATTTGTTTATTGTTTTTTTATTATGATTTACATTTTTTGCCAAGTGTTTAAATTAAATCCAGAACGTTTGATAAAATTATATCCTTCAAAACACGGCAAAATCAATGTTTCAATAAGAGTTGCATACTTGAAATGAAATCCACTTTCTAAAAATAGTTAAATACAGCTCGACGACGTTCAAATTGTCATTCAGACTCTTTTTATGATGGAACACATTTTACAATGTACAAACTTTAATGACGGATCAAATTGAAAACACAATTTTCACAGAACATGTTGCAATTTTAAGCGGAAAAGCTATTTAAGTGCAACATAGGTTGGTAGCCCCTATGTTTAGAAACCCTCTTTAGTGTATTATTTTGGCATGCTTAAATAGAATTTCTTTTGGTAATACAGAAAAAATAGTTTTGGGTACATTTAAATATGCCAATATACTTCTTTTAAAAAACTTAGAATCATGTCCCCCAAATAAGACCCAACAGCATGGTCATTTTCTACCCACAGGGTACTGTTTGTACAAATCTGTTAGAACAATATTTTGTGATAAAGAGAGAAATAATACATGTGCTTAGTGCTGCTTGACCAAAAAGATATAGGGCAAGGTATGTCTTTTTTCCCCTTCTAATTTTTATTTAATGGAGACAATACCATAATAAACTATTAAAAGCATTGATTTCAACCCGTTTTCCTATTCTATGAAAAAAACTAATTACAATAGGAACAATAAAAATATATTTTTACACATTAAGCCGATTCATTTCAGTTTTTCATGCTTTTACAAAAAAAAATCTCATTTATAGTCCCATCATCAGAAAATCAATGTGAGGTTCGAGTACAAAAGGCCATGTAGTTTTAAAGAAAAGTTCAAAATCTGTTTGGAAGTTCTTGAGAAGATATTCAAGACTACCACTTTCAAGTAACAGCAGCCATCTTGAAATTTTATATTATGAACAATAGGGCTCACCTGTGGCAGAGGAGACAAAGCGGCAACTTTGCAGGTGCTAGAGTGCACATAAATTCATATCCAATTTAGCCAGTTCAAAAGCGTGTCTCAAGATATTATGGTTACATAACTACTGTGCAAGTTTAATGAAGATTAAATATATATTGCGAGTGCTAGAGTGCACACATCAAATACACAATTTTTGATAACTGAAGGGCCACAACTCTGACAATATTTGTCTGACTGCCCAGTTCCAGTTCAAAAACTCATTCAATATATTATGGTTACATAATATCTGTGCAAGTCTGTCAAAGATTAAATAACAAGAATTGCACAGAATGATATGTCTCGCCGTGTTCCGTTTGACCATAAATATGCACATGGGAGAGAAAAAAATTAAAATATTATATTCACGCAAGAGTTATCTAACTTGTTTAATGTAGTAGGTTTAATGACTAAGAATATTGTAGGACAAAAAAAAACTTTAACCAGTATTTCATTAAACATGTTAAAATAAAAAAGAAAAGAAAAGTACTCAGCATATGCATTATATAAAACAGGGTGTTAGTTTAACTATGATCCAAGTATGAGTGTCCTAGCACTAGTACATGTACTTATTGAGAAATAGTGTAAAAATGAAAACTTAAGTTAAAGCTAAATGCAAAATTCAGCATCAAACAATGTCGATGGATGAAATGTAGGTCACACTCAGCATCTGCAGTATGTAATGTGATGCAGGGTGTTAGTTGTAACTATGATCCAAGTATGAGTGTCCTGGCACTTGTACTTGGTGAGAAATAGTGTAAAAACGAAAACTTAACATTGGAGCTAAATGCAAAATTCAGCATCGAACAATGTCAATGGACCATGAAATGTAGGTCACACTCAGCATCTGCAGTGTATAATGTGATGCAGTGTGTTAGTTGTAACTATGATCCAAGTACAAGTGTCCTAGCATTTGTAAAACGAAAACTTAACGTTGGATCTAAATATAAATGTTTGTCGCCAGCAACACCCTTGAACTCGTCTCTCCTTCGTCGCGGCGAGACAAAAACCAAGTTCTAAGCGCACACAAGGTCAAATAACGCAGTTTAGTAGTTATAGAACTACCGTATTAGTTAAATGAGGATCAAATAAAAACTGTATGTGATAGTGCACACATCAAATAACGAATTTTTGACGATTCAAAGGCCATAACTGTGACAATAGTTATCTGGATTGACCAGTTCTAGAGCTTGTCCGAGATAGTATGGTTACATAACTACTATGTAACTTTGGTGGACAACAAGTGAAATCTGCAAGTACTAAAGTGAAAGGAAAAAGAAAGTATACATACCTATAAACTCAGGTCAAGGAACAATAAATGTATTGCATATAAATTTTGTATATTTATATTTCATCATATTATTGAATCAAAAAACAAACATTTAATTCATTTTAAAGCAAAACAATAAGAAAAAACTGCACACACGGTCAAACACTGAATTTTTTGTTTCATGGGCTATAAAACTCTGATGTTTGGCCAGTTTAAGAACTTGTCCGAGATATCATGGTTATTTAACTACAGTACAAGTTTGGCGAGGATCCAATGAAAAATGCGGGTGCTAGAGTGCAGTCAAATAGTGCATTTGATGTTTCAAGAGCTCTGTCACTAATAATCTGATTTGGTCAGTTAAGAGCTTGTCCAAGATATCAGTTATTAAACTGCTGTGTAAGCCAAGTGAGAATCCAACAAGAAATGATCCAATGAAAAATGCGGGTGCTGGAGTGAACACAACAAAAAAAGTTAACAGACGATCAGAATAGTTCACCTTGAGCTTTGCTCAGGAGAGCTAAAAAAAACTTTTGTAGAGAGAATAACTGACAACCCACAAACAAATATGCATTTGTGGCCAAAAATTATTTTCGGTATCGTCAGGTGATCTTTAATAAATCATATTGCTCCACACAAAGCTGGTTTATATTTAAAAGGAAACAGTTTGAATATTTTACAATTTATTACCATATTTAACATGGTGGACATGACATTTTAACAATAATGAATTTACATATTTACAAAATGTTTTGTATTTATCAATACAAGTTGTGTGTGATGAAATGCGCTCAACACGACAGACAATATCTGACAGAACATTGAATTTTACAACTAAAAGTCAGTTAATGGCAAATACTGACATGACCAGCATATCAATTCTTTATATGAACATAATATAAAAGACACTGGACATTAAACATTTGCCAGCTAATAACAGTGAAAATAATTTCAATAATTCATTTCACAGTTGTAACAACACTTGTGAATTCTATTTTTTTATAAAACAAAATCAAAAAAATGTTTTTTTTAAAATTCCTGCTACCACTGTCTTGGAGCACAGAGAAATAGGGCTCCTGCACAAATACTTCCAATATATCATTATTCCAAGCTCCACATATAATGAACATTTGCGCTGTACTCTCACATTAACAAGTCCCTGCTTACAGATATTTAATATGTGACAAAGAGCACATTATATATCTAAAATAACTTATTAATTAAAAAGTTCATTCATCAATAGGTTCTTCCTCCTGCTTTTCAACCGGAGAAGGTGACCGAGACCGAGATCCATTTCTTATTGATTCTTTCTCAACACTCTTGCTGCGGGACCTAGAGGGTGACCTGGATTTACTTTTTGACGCACTCCTAGACCTGCTGCGACTACGACTCCTACTTCGGCTTCTACTGCGTGATCGAGATCGAGATTTTCTAGATCCAGACCTTGAAGACCTCCTGCGGCGAGAACGAGACCTACTGCGACTTCTGCTGGCAGATCTTGACCGCGTTGACCTGTAATGCAATTTGTTCAATTTTATGTTAGAAAAAATATTTTTATTCTTTTGTCAAAAGCACATCATCTTTAAACAATAATTATATTCAACAGTCAGCAAGTGGTAATATACCAGAGTCATCATTATCAGACCCGTCTTGAAACACATCATTGCTAAATAGAATTATTAATGAAATCTTAGTTGTCCTAAATGTAGTTTGTATGCCATTTGAAAGTTATTATAAAATTCAGCAATCAGTAAGTGGTAATATACCAGAGTCATCATAATCAGACCCGTCTTGAAACACATCATTGCCAAACAACAAATCGAGTCCTACAGTATCATTAAATGAAAAGGTATTAACATTTTATTCATCTTTATCAGTTTTAGGTCATGCATTTTTTATAAATATGACCATACCCTGTAAACTAAACAAAATTAAAAAGATTTGAAAATGAAAATTTGATGAAATTATATTTGTTACAAGTGTGAATGAAAAACTGTATGCAACTTGCCTCCTTCGTTTTCTTGGTTTGTCTTCAATGAGTTTGATTTTTCTTCCATTAATCTCAGTACCATCCAACTTCTCTACGGCTCTCTTCATGTCGCTGTAGGAGGAGAACTCCACAGCACTACAAACAAACAACACATAAATATCTCATTGCTTCACATATATATTTATGAGAAGAGGAGCAAGTTGGGTGCTCAGTGAGGGTTGTCAACAATCAACGCGTCTGACCCGAAAGATGAGCATCATTACACGCCAACAGTTGCATTATGAAACAAAATTCTAATTAAAAAAATGTCTTCATAAGATTATTAATACACAAAGAAATCCACAATTATAATTTGCTGTGTTCAGTGACGGTTGTCACCATTCAACACGTCCGACCAGAAAAACTTCATTATACACCAATATCATATATGTTGTATTAATACAAAGTTTATATATTCAGAATATAATGAACATTAGATATACAGTCAACAATTTGCATGTCAGAATAAATTACAAAGGTTACGGTGTTCAGTGAGGGTTGTCAACATTCAACATGTCTGACCCGAAAGATGGACATCATTACACACCAATATTATAAATGTTGTACAACAAAATATATATATTCAGAATATAAAGACCATTAGATTAAATTACAAAGGAAATGGTGTTCAGTGAGGGTTGTCAACATTCAACATGTCTGACCCGAAAGATGAACATCATTACACACCAACAGTTGTATTATGAAACACAATTCCAATTCCGAAAATGTTTTCACTAAGTAATTAAGTAAACAAACAAAGAAATCAACATGTCCAACCAGAAAGAAAGACTTCATTATACAGTATTAATACAAAGTATATATATTCAGAATATAATGAACATCAGACTTACAAATTCAGAACTCTGCACGTAAGAATTAATTACACAAAGGTTACGGTGTTCAGTGAGGGTTGTCAACATTCAACATGTCTGACCCGAAAGATGGACATCATTACACACAAATATTATAAATGTTGTACAACAAAATATATATATATTCAGAATATAAAGACCATTAGATTAAATTACAAAGGAAACGGTGTTCAGTGAGGGTTGTCAACATTCATTATGTCTGACCCGAAAGATGGACATCATTACACACAAATATCATAGATGTTGTACATCAATATATATATATATATATATATATATATATATATATATATATATATTCAGATGAAAAGCATGACATAGGATTCACATCGTCAACTGAATGAAAAGATGTACTGTATGTCAGAATAAATTCCAAAAAAGGTTATGGTGTTCAGTGAGGGTTGTCAACATTCAATGTGTCTGACCCGAAAGATGGACATCATTACACACCAATGTTTTGTGTTTTTTTTTTGATGTATGGCGTTAGGAGTCCCTTTCAACAAATTTTCAGTCATATTGCCACGGCACCTACTTGACCGTATTCTGAGCAACGCCACACTGAAGTATCATGCTGCAGACACATGATAGATACCCCACCTAGTCGTAATATACCAAACATGGGGCCGAACAGATCTAGAACTATCTTCTAAATGCTGACCATTAAACAAGGAAGCTTCTAGTCTTTGTTACGACTCGGCCACATTAGAAATGACCATCAGCATGCGATGGAGGCTCTACCACTTAACACAACCACTGCTGTTTTTAATCATTGCTACTAAACACAAATAATAAAATACAAGTCACATAGCCAATAATATACATTATGTATCAACATAAATATGCTAGGTGTTCAGTGAGGGTTGTCAACATTCAACGTGTCTGACCCGAAAGATGAACATCACGACACACCAACAATTTAAGTGTATATTTTTATTTAAGTAATAACGTACATAAATTGTTAGAATCTACATTAGTCCTTCAGATGGAATTTTAACAGCCAATGTTTTTTTAAAAAAAAAAAAAAGTTCTTCCATGCAAATCTTCAACACAATTCCACTTTATTGTTGTGCTGCGACTATCATAATTTCTACCATCCTTCATACACTGTCTGCTAAATACCTTTTTGGAGCCCCTAGTTTACTGAAGTAGTTTGCTGCAGACACAATATTATACACCACTTATTCACTTTATAGCGACACTAAGCCTACCAGTCAGAATTATCCCCAGATAGCTAACCCCCACTCCCGAACCTTTGGAAAAACATAACTGTGGATTAGTTTTATAACCTCCCACAGCCATATATATACCCCACTAAAAATCAATTAAACATGCATCTTACCCAAATAGCCCAACTTTGAGCTGAAAATAATTTATACTTTATAAACTGAATCTTGATCCAACTTGTTGAACTTTATGGTGTTCAGTGAGAAGTGTCAACATTCATTGTCTGACCCGTAAGATGAACATCATTGCACCATAAAATTACATACATATATAACATATCTGAGCTTCTTATGCTAGCGTGTTCAATACGTACCCTTCATTCTTGTGGTCTTTATGGGCATCGGCAAACGTAACCTCTCCTGCTTGTCTCATGTAGTCTTTCAGATCCTGAATTGAGAAAGACTGCCATATTGTTATCAGCTCAATTATATAGTTAAAGTGTTTCCCTAGTACAAGCTTATTCTCTTTGTCTTAACTAGAACCCTTCAAATCAATACAGGACCAGCCAAACAATATATATTTAGAAAAAGGCAAGTTTAACACGGAACAACAAAATATATTTTCTCTCTAAATATTACCATAAGATTTTTGAAAGTTTTCGTTGTCTGATAAAAGTTTAGAACCAAAAACATTTTTAATGCCTTTTAAATATATACTGTCGCAACCTGAATCTACCACCAATATTATTGATGATTTAACATGAAATGAAAAATATGTCCTAAATTGAGACAAGAGCAATACAGTACCGTCACCAGAACAGACATATGAATAGTAAACAAAACCAGACTCACTTACACGTCTTTTCAATCAAAACTGAAGCTATATTTGGGCAGATTATGTGCTAGTTTCAGTGTAGTTTAATTCATAACTAATAATGTTTAATTTGTTCCTAACAATATTTTGAAAAAATAAATGTTTCTTTCTGCAGTCCAAATTCAAAGTACAATAAAAAAAATCATAGAGACAAATTAGCATTGCCAAAGAATTTTATTCAGAATAAATTTGGAGGAAAATGTCATTTTTTTGGGAAGCAGAATGTCTTCTCAAATTCATTCTAATTATTCAAAGTAAAAAAAAAATTGAAATGAACAACAGAACTTCATTTCAGTTAAGCAAGTGTATCATATTATTGTGTTGGGAATTCGAGACAACTTATACAATGGAATATCGTATTCATTCAAACAGATGAACCATCAGCAGTTTGATTGTGTTATATTAAAAGATACCAAACATTTGTTTCCAAATAGACAAGATAAACACGATTTCATACTATTGACTGAAGAAATCACGACCTATTCCTTTTTCAAACATAAAAATTGATTAATAATTGATTAAAATCAATCATTTCAACATCAATTTATTATATATTTTTTTAATTAATGTTATTTTTTTTTTTTGAAGAAAGACATTTTTTGTCCATCCCCTTTATCCACATGCTAAATAATATGTTTTCAATTATTACCATTACTTGCAACAAAACCGACTGCCATGTTTACAGCTAGTTACCTCACTTTTTATTTTCATAGCCCTGAAATGGTGGGTTGCAAAAGCGTCTGACAATTTTGGGGGTGGAGCTTCCATGTATGACAGCAAGAGGCCAATAGTATCAGCCAGAATGACCCTAGTACCAGCCAGATTGCCCCTTGACCATGGAACATCCAAGCATCTAATGGGGATTGGAGACATCTGTCGGCCCGTTGGTCAGCAGCACTTAAAGTGCCAAGTCAAACGTCAGTCCAAGAACATCTCTGTTCTTAATAGTTGGATGACTGTTCTTGAAAGTCTCACAAGTCGAGCCATTCAAGACCAATCCAGTTTCAAAATACCCATAAAGAGCTAGGTTCAACTCTGAAGCCAAACCACACTCTTTATAAAGGGTTTAAAGCATCTCCAAAAGAGGAAGCCTTCTGTCATCATGGAACCCTCTTGGAAACCATGGTTGCACCTAGGGAGTGGAATGCTGGCTTCTACGTCTCAAGTGTGAAATGCCAGGATTGCCTGATCAACATCACATGGATGGGTGGAATGGGATGCCCTCTTGTCAGAGCTTCTAATCTTCCCTTTGAATTATTGCAACGTCTTATGACTCAACCTGGCTTGCTCCAATTGTTTGATCATACCATTATGAGCTACAGAGCAAGACACTTTAACATTAAAACATCAGTTACAAAAAGTTGAACTTTTAATGAATATCCAATTCAAACTTAATTAATATCAAAAGTACATTTTATCTGCCAATTTGTTTCCCCATTTTCAGTCTTAATATCATTTGTTCAGAAATTTTGTAAAACAGAAAAAGATTAGACCCTGTATCACTCTACCGGCACAATTGAATGCCATACAGTATAACATTATAGATACTATTTTCTTGACAAGGTAATATTTTTATACGAGTTTTTATACTGCAACAACAGATCATTTATCAACTTCCTGCTAGCTTATGCTTACATCTCAATATAACAGTAAGACCCGGGTTCCCAATATTTTCTCCAAGGTTTAAATTCAAGAACTTATCTGATCTTTCGATAATTTTTTGTTTGATCTTTTTTAGAACACACAGACATGGCATACAATTTTTTTGTATTTTTGTGCACATTTTCTATGACAATCAAACATTTTATGACATTTGAGAGGTGAAATACTGTAATACTATTTCAGTGTTTTCTCCAGCTCCAATTTTTTTTGATGACCTAACTAAAAATATGGGGGTCATCAGTTGACTAGTTTGAACTTAATCAACTTGAAAATTAATGGAGGTAAAATTTTTTTTATTTTTTTTACTAAAACAGTTTTATTTCCTGTTTCATACAAATCAAAGCTGCAATTTAAGTTTATAAGTTCAAAACAATTTAACTTCAAACCAATGTTTCACTTCTGGCAACAAGTTGCAACAACTACAAACTAGTTATTTTTATGATTGTGGCCACAGGGCCATGAACTTTTCAAATGTCATGGCCTCAGCTCAATCACCTTGGCCCTAACTATTTTTTTTTATAAAAAAACACTTAAATTATTTCAACATTTTATATTTCAGCTGAGCTTCATGTTTACCCTTTACTAAGCATTACACTCCTTGTAAACAAAACTTTGTTGTTTTTCTTTTCCTAAAAGCATTCTTCTTGCTCATAGCTACTCATTTTAGAGTAATATTACCATAGTATAAAAACATTTTAATGGTAATTTAAATTTAGTGAAATTTCTGAAATTATTCAAATCTCTTTTTCAAAATGAATATTATGTTCTAAAAAGTTATTTTCTTTTTTCCAAAACCTTTCAAACTTCTGTTAAAAAACATAAACATTGGCGGGAATACCGCTGTAAAAACTTGGACTGGTTTAAACTGGTATTAAAATATTGGGCATGGGAACATCAATAAACAATATTAAAGGTTTACCAACAGACAAACAACCACCGCATATAACCCTATTGATGATACCAATAGAGCTACTGAAACAAAAGATTGCACCCCAATCTAACTTTAAGCTATGCTTCACTTGATGAAACACTTATCCTAAAACCCTACATAAACAACAGTTTTAAATTTCTTTTCAATAAGAAATAAATGTTCTCGACTTACCTGCCAGCTTACTCTAGAAGACAAGTTTTCAACAATTAATCTGTTTTCTGTTCTTGTTGGAGGACCATACCTTTGTTGAGAGATTCAATATATTATTAATATTAAAGCAATATTAAGATAGAACTCACAAGTTAAATATTTGATTTTTTATATTGTCACATTCATTCAGCACCAACTATACACAGAGAAGACGATTGATTGAATTTTAGCATCATTTTTTATGCCACAGAGGGCTAACAGACGGTCAAGTTAACCTGACCAATGTTTCCTGAGATTAACCTGTACTCACACCCCATCTCCGCAAGTTACTGATAACATTCCCACTTGAATCAGCGGTGAGAAACAAATGATAATGAGACACAATGTTGTATATTAATCATCACAGACTGTTCCTGGGCTGGGATTTGAACTTACGACCGCTCGTTTGATAGTCACAGACTATATATAGATGCGTAAACTGAGCTCACCGGGCCAAACTAAGAGATGACAAACACTTTTAGATAATAATAAGAGACAAAATAAAAAAAAATGCATTATAATATCAGACCTGTATATAGGAATATGATTTAACACATCTTTTTTTCTGCTTTATAGTTCCATTCTACAAATTAAATGCCACCAACAGTTCAACTGTCGCTCCCAGATCATGTACATCTTTATTTTAGCAATCAATAGAACATTGAAACTTACTTGTCTCGTCCACCACCACGTCTATCACCACCCCCGCGGCCTCCACCACCACCACCGTAACCTCGTCTTGGTGGGTATCTATCGTATCTGTCTTCTTGGTAGCCTCTGTCTGTCCCCCTGGGAGTTCCACGAGCATGCTCCACACTTACTCTTAAAAACACAGAAGTGGCACATTAACATTGCAACATTAGTCACTTGTGTTTTCTTTCTAGAGAAAATGCTGTATTTACAAGAGTTGAACATTAACTTTCACATAAATTTAAGGTCTAAAATTTAATTGAAACAGGTAAGAGCTATGATTTAAAATCACATTCCAGGTACAAACATCAGTAATCGTGAAAATGATAATACCTGTCTCCACAAAGGTCTTTTCCATTTAGTTCATAAACAGCGTCATCTGCATCTCTGTAATCCTCAAATTCCTGCAAAACAAATATATAAAATTATATAAAAGAGAGGAGAAATATGGGGAAAAAATAAGTCTAAAGCAAACTTGGGAGATAAAATGTACCAGTTAGTGTTCTTTAATACCATTAATTATCAGATGTTTAAATACTATATCATATCCAGTGGGTTTATATTTTCCCTAATATAAAAAATATATTTGGGGTATTTATTTTTGCCTCAATTAGGAAAAAATGTTATAATTGGGGAAGCAGCCAAATTTCGGGCGTTAATAGGGGAAAAAAGCCCTCTCTGGTGAAGAGGAAACACTAGTAACCTAAGGTAAATTTTGATGCAATTATAGTGAAAATAGGTAACAATAAACCACTGCTCTGGTTTTGTGTTTATACCATGTACATATTTCACTCAGAGGAAAGCATCAATTGATACAGTATTTTTAAGTAAATCGCAATACTAGGTGTAGTATTCTTCACTAGTCTTACCACAAATCCATATCCATTTTTCAGCATGATGTCCCGCAAACGTCCATAACCTTTAAAGAATCTTTCTATATCTTTTTCTCTTGCATGATATGGAAGTCTTCCAAGATATACTCTAGTTCCCATTGTTACTGAAAAATAAAAAATCAAGAAATAAATAAATGTGCTTCGAACTGGGAATCACTTATTCTGAAAATGTAAACAATTTCTAATAACACATTGGAGTTTTGGAAGCACTACACAGTCCTCTATCCGTTAATCATTTCTGTTGCCTTAGCAACCACAATTTGTCCAACTGGTAAAATGGAAATGCAAACATACAATTTTAAAAGTTCCATGTAACAAAAAAGGGACATATATGAATAAAAAATATGTTATGGCACATTTCTTCAAATCACTGTTGCAAGTCTTCTTTGATTCCTTTCCATACTCTTCAGATAAGCTTTTTAAATGTTATAGGTTGTCACAAAAGTTCTCCCCCCCCCCCCCCCCCCGACATCAGATGAACATCGAATAGACTCTAAAAGTGGAATGTACATTTCTGATTTTTAATTATTTATTTGTGTCAATTGGTTTCGAAAAATACCGACACTGAAGGGGTCACTGGCATCTAATGTGGAAGATTGTGGGTTCCATTCCCTATTGGATTAACAAACAACTCTTGCTTGGCGCATTGCATTGAGATAGTTCTACGTTTGGTCAGCCCTTTGGTTGCGTTTATAACCATGAAACAGCACACATTTAATGCCTTGCTCCCTAAAATTATTGTGATAATGTCAGTGCCTAGGAAAAGATGTCAGACAAAGTTATCAAGGAAATATATATCGGTAGAAGGAAAGGCAACCGACTGATCTTGTTAACGCTTGGTCATTCAAAATCTTGTTTTCAATTATCTCAGCTTCCTTTCATCATATCACGTCCATTAATCTTTGCGCGCACAAAATGACCTATGTGTCACGTGCATTCATTCATCTCGGGAACACAAATCAAAATTCTTACATTGCAGAATAAAATTATCATCAAAACAACACCATTCCAAGCAATTTATGTTAAAACTGTTGAAGTACTTCTGTTTCAAAATTGTATACTGCAGCTAAAATAACATATCAAGAAATTTTACTTCAAATCTCGATATCTTCAATTCAAGATAACTTCATGTTTGGAACATCTAAGATCACATGCAACTTACATTTTATGTACAAAAAATCAGTTACCTGAAATTATGAATGATTATTTACTACAGAAGTACTTCTTCATTTGCTATTTTATCAACATTTATTCCGGAGATGCAAGCTTCCCTTCTTCTATAAAAGTCCTTGACGTTATCAAACGTTTAACTGAGCTGATCACAGCATAGCATGCGACTGGGTGGGGTATGAAACCACGCGTCTGGGGCACGATACTCTATTGTGGCAGAGTTCAGAACACTATCCAGAAAATACCATGATCGCGACTCGAGTAAAATATATAAATGCCATGCAACCTATCGATTCCGAAACAACTTGAGAATTTGTGTCGTTTTTCCCATGTTTGTACAACTGAAAATATTTTCAATTACACTACTTTTTTAAACTTCCCGACACATTTGCTTTGATTTACACTAGTGATTTAATTATATGTCTTTGGTAGAATGAATAACCTTTTTTTTTTTTGTTTCAGTGCCATGGCTGCCAGCAACGGCATGGCTTCATGCCGGCTACTCACATCGTAAAACATACCAATATATATCTAATACAATATTTGGCAATTAAGCAACAATTCAGTTCAAAGATTAATGATTATGATTAGCTTCTACAAAATGATTACTTACACCTTGAATTAGGTTGATTTTTTCGTTAGCGTAACTTCGCGTTCGAGAAATGCAAAGAAAGTCAGGCGTGGGCAAAGCTTAAGGTGGTCTCTCATTGGCTGTTATAACACACGTGCCAATCACACAGCCGCTTGAAAAATTAATTTGTATGAAGAATATTTTTTGAAACAAGCGTCTGATTGAAAACTGGGGTTTTCATATTCATATTTAAAACAGTATTTTATTTAGTTTTAAAAATACACGAAGTGCTTTGTGTTTTTACTACAAAATAATGATAAAAAATATATCTGTCTGAAAAAATCTCTTAAAACCATATAACAACATAACTATGACATCACAGAAGTTTTAGTTTCTTAAAATAGAATAAATTAATTTGCATATAATCTCCAATGTAGCGTATTTACAATATCTTTTTTCAATTCATGCAAATTTATTTAACTTATTTTTATATTAATATCTTTACAATAGCAAAAGATCGCATAAAAACTATTTTTAAAACTAGTTTTTTTATCTTGTTGTCCATGGTTTTAAAAAACTTTGGGTTTGAGAAGCGTTTTGTATAATGGCGGGGGACCCCCAGCGAAGTAAGAGGAAAGTCATGATTGGGGTTATGTTTTCCACAAGCAACTGCCATAGTCAGAGGCCGCATTGCTTTATCCGCCATTTTGGCAGTTATCATGGTGAATCCTGCACGTTGCAAATACCTTCAGTATACACGCCAAAAACTCTTGAAAAGGTAATGAACTTTTATATAGGACTCTCCGTCCATTTTAAGATGTTTAGCCTATATTTATCAAACAATCGTATGCGAAGCGGTGCATAATTTGGAGGTTGTTTATACAGTTCAAAGAAACCGTGTTTGTAACACTTGAAACGTCCTTGAACAAAAGTTGGCAACTGCGTAACATGCATTTTGTGATATTTTTTGTCCAAAAAGCATACTATATTTTTCAAAGCGGCACGAATTCTACTTTCGTTTTCAAACTCATGAATGGCACAAGAAACACATGAGCTGAGGCCCTGCAGGCATGTATAATGTTTGAACCGGTGGACACATTTTATACTTTCGTTATTAAATCTATAGCTAATTCAGTATTCTGGTCATTTTTAATGGATGTTTATATAAGAACACATATATTATTAAAATGTTAACTGATGTAGTTTACTTTACTTTTTCTTCCTCCTACAGAACATAGCATGGCCACAGAGGCCCACCTTGACCATGATTATGGACAACAGCTAGCTAACCCCCCACACATTCAAAAAATAGAAAATGCTCTACGTCTTGAACCCTTCCTATCAACTGTAGAACAACTTATACAGCCATCAAACAGTGACAGTGATACAGACGCTGAAAGGGAGATAGTCAGGCCATGCAAGAAAGATGGTGAAGGGAACAAGATTCTCAATGGTATAACCATCACCAAAGCAGGTAATACTGTATCACATTAAAATACTTATCATGAAAATTGTCATGTAGAGCTAAGTAGTACTCACAATCTGCAGAAAAAGTGTTATTGAGACTTTGACAGTATTTTCCTTGTATTCCAGTATTTTCCTCTTGCCCCACCCAAAATATACATATCAAGTACAAAAAATTAGCTTTATTTTAAAATTTTAAAAGCAGTCAGTTAACAGAAAGGGTCCTGCTACAAGTCCTTGTTTAAAGGCTGTGTATATTAATTATGTGCTTCATTTCTCAAAATTTTAGAATTTTCAAAAAAAAAAAATTCCCCCAATATATCATCAGGGTTTGAAATTTCATATTAATGCTACTCGCTCTTCCTTTCCAACATTTTTAATTGAATGCTTAAAATCAAAGAAATATTAAGGTCAGGACTCAGGACTACTTGTCCTGACCAAAATATTATTATTAATGATCACTCGTCATTGCGAGCGGATGAGTGAATTTTCCAGCACTGATCATCCTCAGGTTTACTCAGTGTGTCCAAAATGTCATAAGGATGTCTTAAAACATGCTAATGTAATTTAAAATATAGGGGTTTCCTAACTTGTCCTATGCACCCAGATACTTACAATGGGGTGTATTAAGTATCAAGTAGAATGTTGTGATTTCACATCAATGATTAATATATAACAATGTTATATAAATACAAATGATAGTATGATGCCTTCATTTCATTTTATCATTTTAAAGGAAGTGTTTCAGGAAAAAACACTATAAATGTCTTAAGAATTAAATGATTAATTAAATGGATAAAAAACATCGCATTATCATTAATGGACTTTTTCTAAAATGAAACAATTTTCACTATTTATTTCAAATTGAAATAATGTGACTTCTTTAATATGTCCCAAAATATGGGAAATCATTTTTAGTCTTACGTATAGGGAATCTCTTTTCAATACACTATTTTTGCACAATTAGATACATATCCTTTTGGCAAAACATGGTCAGTGTATACAATAAGCATGATATATTGGGGGAAAAAATATTTTGAAATTTTTAAAAATCCTGAAATATTCCCTTTTATAATAAGACATTTATACCTTCAAGTTGTATATAATATATCTTGTATTCACCAGATTCAATATTTTTTCAAGAAGTTGAAATTTTTAATCAACATCATTGAAAAATGTAACCTCATAAAATTACCATTTGTAAAAATGTTACAGAGAGAAAGGCGGACAAAAACAGATTGTACAACTTCGGAAAAGTCAAAAAGAGTAGAAAATGGTTGAAGGTAATACTTCTGTTATGAAGAATTGGTATATATAACCAAGACTGGTTTATTTTAAAAATACTTTTGTATACCCTGTGTCTTTTTATTTTTAATAAGTTGTGTTTTTCATTGAGTTAACTTTTCCAATAACCTCTGCATAAAAAGCCGAAGAAACTAAACCTAGTAAGATGAAAAGTGATTTGAAAACAAGGGCAAGTAGGAAAGTTATGTATTAGATATTGCCAAGTTCATGTAAATTTGATTAGTTTAAGGCATACAATTATAAAAATATAATGAAAGTTATATATGCCATGCTTTTCAACTTAGAGCAACCATTTTTATAAATAATTCAGCATACTATTTCCATAATTAATCTTAAGAAAACTGAAAGAGAAGTATAATAAAAATTGCCAAATGTCTTCCTAGAGTCTTGCAATATGTTACACTAGGCATTTACTTAATTAACTGATTGTCAACAAAAAAATCTTATGGCAGTTGCAGTCACAGCCTCATGTTTGATTTCATGTTTGTGTGTTTCCCTATAGGCTATCCTCTTGAGTGACAGTTCATCCGACGAAGACGATGACCCATCTATCACCGAGTTGGATCTACAGAACATGCTTAAACTGCATAAGTTCCAGCGTAAACATCAGATGCAGTTTTACCAAGATCCGCAGGTACTACATGTATATCTCACATGACACATAGACAGGTGATGTTGGACAATAAACTGCATTGTTTTCAATGCCATGGATTTAACATTGTATAATTAAAGAGTGAGATGATTGTTTTAAACTTTTATTTTACATTGATTGTTGAAGTTCATACAGCTTATACAAATCTCATTCAATTTTTTTTCTGGATAGACCGAGCACTAAAGCATATGAGGGTTAAGTATCTTATTCAGGGTCAACAATACATAGCTAAGGTGGAGGATTTAACAACTCGCAATCCCAGATCCTGGGTCTAATGCTCTGCCACTGGACCACACACTCCACAGCAGATTGGTATAAGGGTTCAAGTAACAGAAGTAGTTTAAATTTCTTTTTTAGGAAAAATATCAACAAAAGAGGAGACTATCAAATTACAGCGCTACACTAGGTTATTTGCTGATGGTGCATTAACACAGATCCGTGTGTATAGAGTGCATCTCCCTCGAATTTCAAATTTTTTAGCAGTTGCTTTTTTTTTAAACTGCATGTAACAAATAGTTTTTGAAAATTATATTTTTACCAATTAAATAACAACAACCTAGTTGTATGCAAAATGATAAAAAAAAAATGCATTAATGATTGTGAAATTTTGAAAAAAGGGTTCTGATTTGAATCATGTACTGAATTATATAAAACCATCGCAAGAGCCATCTTGCGGTTTTTATATGGCAGTTGGGGCTTTAGTTACAAGCAATTTTAATACCGAATGTAGTTTAATGTTTGTATGACAGGTTTAAGTTAATAATGGGACTACATTTGATACTTGAATATGCGATACTCTCAAACAAAAGAAAATCAAATATGATTGAGAGAAAAAAGAAAATAATTAAAACTTGGAATGAAAAAAATAGGCTTACCTGAACCCATGTGCCTTCTTATAATATATATATATCTGTATTTCTTCCAATTAATACAGGGAGCATATATGCACTACTGTTGATGTTACACTAATGCAGTAAAATATTACAGGTTAATATTTATATCATGTGGTATTGTTTACATAACCATGATCAACTTGACATGATTGGGTGGAATGTTGACACTTGCCTGATTACTCAATGCATGTGTAAATTAAGTGGTAACTGAACAGGTGTCAAAAACTGGAAAAACACAATAACTGGAGAGCTGTTCACATATGTTTGCATAATATTAATAATGTGTCAATGGATGAAAGGCAGTGAAGTTAATCAGGCCAACAGTAGAATAATGTTTGTTTGCTCTCTCTCAATCCTAATTTTCAAAATTTGGTATGTGTGTGTGTGTGTGTGTGTGTGAAAGACCACTGGTTTCCCGTATAGGTGATGCTCTCAGAAGAGTTAATTCTGTTTAGGTTTGTGGGGGATAGTGCAGGAACCAGATAGAAACCCATTGTAAGTTTTTTCTTTAGCCTGCTTAGTGTAAGTGTAAAGCACTTACAATAGCCCTCCGATTAAAGTCCGATCCAACCGAGTAATTGTTAATATTTTTAGTTGCCAGGCCCCAGGATTCAAACCCACAACTCGGAGACTAGTACCGGTAGTCTCACACTCAACCCACAGCTAATTGGGCTAACCAAAATTTGGTAGGCAGATTGAGGAGAAATTGTTTTAATATATTTCATTTCGCTATAATGCAATCGTAAATGTCACTGTTACCCATACTCTGACCAGTAAAAATTATATTTATGTCTATTATGTGCATTTCATATAGAATAAAATAATGCAGAAAAGTATATATACATTTGATTTATTAAAAAATAGATAATATATTACACTTATATTCAAATAGGATGGTTTCTCATACATGTAATTTAGGTTTACACATAAAAAATATTTCTCCATTAGAATGCTTTGTCACTAAAACCATTTTTATATTTCATATACGTTGTGTACATACATTATATGTATAGTTTATGTATAAGTTGTTATTACTTTTCATAGTTAAAGCCAATGGCCAATCCTACAACATAATTCAAAATGAACATGTGAGTGACAGTATTCTTGAAAGGTTGATAATTTTTTTTAAAAATTGTATACTTTCTAATAATGATGTTCATATTTCAAAAGTTTTACATAACAATTTAGTAATAGAAATTATTGTATTTGCATCTGTTGAAGACAAAATTGTATAGAATTGTTGTAGACTTATATAAGATAACCATTCGTTTAACCCTTTATTCAATAGATCCACGTTTCTTGCACCAATCACAGAAGGCCTTAGAAAACAGTGCAGGAAGAGTTCAGATTGTTCGTAACAAGCAATCTGAACACTTCCTGCACTGTTTTCCACTCAGTCTGTTAATATAAACATTATTCACCCAATAATTCAAAAGCCTTCTATATTAGGTGTCCAAAGGCGTCTATATTAGAGGTGTCCAAAGGCGTCTATATGAACTAAAGGGTTAAAGTAGATTTCACCTAAAGAATCATGCACACAGTTCTCCATATAAGCTGCGTATTTCACTCAAATAAATTTGTGGTAAACGCAAACAATTTTGTTTTTAAACGTACCTGTTATGCAAATATTTTTCCTTTGGCTGAAAACATTGCTAAAACATGCATATCCAAATAGCTGTTTCATATTTCCTGTTTACTTTGGTAAACATGGAACTGTCAGATAAACAGGATCCCGATCATTACGGTTTGTGATTCACAAGCTATTGCCAGAGTGAAAGTAGAGATGAGTACCAGTTTATTAAGCTTTCTCATACAGGAGTTTTCATATTATTTGTTGTTAGTAAGAACATGCAATTTGACCAAAAAAAAAAAGTGAGACCGAAATTTTATTTAAAAAAACATGTTCTGACCAAATCAAAGTACAATTTTTAGTCACTCTAACATCACTTCTTCATTAAGTTTTTTTAAACTTATATTATATGACATTTTCAACAATTTTGACCAGAAATTCTGAGTTGTTGCATTTGTGCAAGAAGCAACTAGTTTGTTTTAGAGTTGCAGTTAGCAACATTTGATACAATGCTGATAGTGCAAATCAAGAATTGCAGGCAGCAACAGTTTAACAATACTGTGCATTATATATAGACTAGTTTAATAAAAAAGTAAGGCATTTGAATTACTTTCATTTAGACAATATTCTATGTTTCACTCAGTTTTTGTAAACTGAGTGAAAATCACCCAATTCTTAAATTATAAGGTTTCACTCAATTATTTTAATTTTGAAGAGTTTTCAGTTTTCTTCAATAAATTTGATGTGAAAGTTTGCCAGTTTTTTTAGTTTTTTGTGTTAAAAATTGCATTGAGCCCCATTAAAAATGCTTTTATTACCGGTTTGTTCAAGATATGATCACTGTGGGACAAACAAATACCAACCTTATGAATGTTAAATGAGTGATTATTTGATATGGTATGTTTTGTGAAAGATTGCAGTTTTACATGTATTTGCATTCTAAGATCATTCTTCGTATACATATTCATTTGATGATATTTATTATTTTTTTCTTTATTGATTGTTACTTTCTGTTGGCAACATAAAATCATTTCCTGCTTATGTACAGTAAAACCCATGTCACTCACTCGCTCACTCGCTCACTCACTCACTCACTCACTAACTCACTCACTCACTCACTCACTCACTCACTCACTCACTCACTCACTCACTCACTCACTCACTCACTCACACACTCACTCACTCACTCACTCACTCACTTTGTTACTAAGAATTGTATACAGTAAAACCCAATTCAATTCACCACACATTCAAAAACACATTTGCCACTCACCTACTTGCTATAACATCACTATCCTCCTTACTCACTTGTTCATTCGTGTGGATGCTATTTTTACAGTTACGTCAGTACCAGTACTATGCAACAGGCCTGTTATCCAACTACGACCATTATCATGAACACCAGAAATCTGTCCTGGGACCGAAAAAGAAGATTTCAAAAGACCAGAAAAAGATGGAAAGGAAAATTAAAGGTTTACATGATTTAACTACCTTTAAATTTAAACATAGAAATCCTTTAAACTCATTTTGGAATGGCCCTTATTGATTAACAGGATAGTCCTCCTTGGCCAAGTAGTCTTAAGATTCTGTGTCATGCTCATCTATCTGGCCCAGTTAGCTCAGCCAGTAGCAAGTCTGACTCAATCCAGGGGTCATGAGTTTGAATCCACGACAGGCACAGTCTTCGTGATGGTTGATATGTATATGACATTGTGTTTCATTGTCATTCACCTCTCACAGCAAATTCAAGTGAGAAAGTTATCATGATCAACAGTGGAAACATTTTTTTTTTCATTTTGATTTTTGTCTTGCCTAAATACATATAATAAAAAGGTGTTATTTTTTCGTCAGCATCAATATTCCAATGCTAAGCTTTTGCATTAATCTCTGCTGTGTAATAGGTAGTTTACTCAAAACCATTTATGGGTGACCGTGTCAACCTCTACAGATTTATCATTAGTAACAAGTTTTTGTGTTTTGCTCAATTACTCAGAAAATGTCTTAGAAACACTTGAAACCATGCAGTATGTTTTTTTTGTAGGAGGTTGGCCTTCACCTTTATGGATAACTTTATCTACAAATAAAGTTTTTGCATTTAGCTTCATTACTCAGAAACTGTTTGACCTAATGTAAGCAAACTAGGGTTATAGTTGTGTAATGGATAGTTTTACTGAAAACCATGCAGTATGTTTTTGTATGTGTCTTGGGTTGACCTTCACCTCCATGGATAACTAACTTAGTCAACAAAATGTTAAGTTTTTGTGTTTTAACTTCATTTCACAGGAGCCATGTGGCCTACATTCACCATATTTGCTCAATAGTTGTGTTGTGGTTAGTACTACTTCAAAACGGTGAAGCATGATTTAGGAATGCAATAGTCTTAGTAAAGATATCAACATGTTACAGGTAAAGAATCTATTTTATAATCTGCACCACTGTATGTTAATAATTGGTTTTACCTTTTTTATCAGCAAAGTTAAAGAAACTGAAGAAAGAGAAGATTTTAGAAAATGGGGAGGATGAAGATGTAAGTCTCATTTTGTGTACCAGTCTGTTGTAGTTTGTGTACCATTCTGTTGTAGTTTGTGTACCATTCTGTTGTAGTTTTGTGTGTCATTCTGGTGTTGTTTTGTGTATTATTCTGTTGTATGTGTGTCATTCTGTTGTAGTTTTGTGTACCATTCTGGTGTAGTTTTGTGTATTATTCTGTTGAATGTGTGTCATTCTGTTGTAGTTTTGTGTGTCATTCTGTTGTAGTTTTGTGTATCATTTTGTTGTAGTTTTGTGTATTATTCTGTTGTATGTGTATCATTCTGTTGTAGTTTTGTGTATCATTCTGGTGTAGTTTTGTGTATTATTCTGTTGTAGTATGTGTGTCATTCTGTTGTAGTTTTGTGTGTCATTCTGTTGTAGTATGTGTAGCTTTCTGTTGTAGTTTTGTGTATTATTCGGTTGTATGTGTGTCATTTTGTTGTAGTTTTGTGTGTCATTCTGTTGTAGTTTTGTGTATCATTCTGTTGTAGTTTTGTGTATTATTCTGTTGTATGTGTATCATTCTGTTGTAGTTTTGTGTGTCATTCTGTTGTAGTTTTGTGTATCATTTTGTTGTAGTTTTGTGTACCAGTCTGTTGTAGTTTTGTGTATCATTCTGTTGTAGTTTTGTGTGTCATTCTGTTTTAGTTTTGTGTGTCATTCTGTTGTAGTATGTGTATCTTTCTGTTGTAGTTTTGTGTGTCATTCTGTTTTTGTTTTGTGTACCAGACTGTTGTAGTTTTGTGTACCAGTCTGTTGTAGTTTTGTTTATCATTCTGTTGTAGGCATGTGTATCATTCTGGTGTAGTTATCATTTGTTGTAGTTTTGTGTACCAGTCTGTTGTAGGTTTGTGTACCATTCTGTTTATTAATTTATGCAACTTTGTTTTCACTTATGTAACCTTGCATTTATGATAATATGTTAACCAATGTAAAATGCTTTTACGACTAAGCAATTTAATGTGCCACAGACAGTGTGGAGTATCATCTTGCCTTTATTTTCAAAATAAGCAAAATTCTTACGGCAGAAAAGTCTTTGACCAATTTCCATTTTAAATTATGCATTATATTTATCCTATCTGAACATTTGGTTAATTTTGTTAGTATTTGGATGATCTGGACCCGGCAATAGTTCAGGCGATCTTGGCACACCGACAAAAGGCTGAGAAAGGAACTGGTAAGGTGAAGAAATTGTCACCGGAACAGGCTGATGCTAAAAGAAGAAGATTGTGGGTATCCATTGCCAAGAAGGAAATACCAAAGGTATATGTATTTTCATATTTCATTGTTCATAGAACAATGTTCATTGCTACTAAATTAACATTTGCTTTAAAACAAGATTTATTTTTTTAATTTCATTTTGTTGGTAAATAGGTGTCAAATAGAAATTTAATTGATGGTTTAATATAAAAATATAAAATATATTACTTTTGGCATATAATTAGATTTCATCACAATTGAAGTACTACTGTTGATTTCAGAATTTAATGATATCACCTATATGTAAGAAAGTTTGCCAGTTACTTGCGCAAGGAGGGTGGTTCTACTAAGTCTGACTCAGTCTGAGGTCTTCCTCCACCAGTAAAACTGGATATGCCATGTATATAACCTGAAATGTGTTGAAATAATGTTAAACCGCATTCAAAGAATGAAAAAAAACTAATGATATCACTCTGTGCTTCTTGAAATATCTCAAAAAGGAAAAAATCTACCTTTATTTTAAATAAAATTTTTATTTTTTAGGCACAAAAACAAAAGGCATCTGCAAGAAAGGAAATGTTGCAGACATTAAAAAAGGTTTGTTTCCATATTTTGTTGATTTTGTCTCAAATTGCATTAACTACAATGTATAATGAATTGAGGCACATGATTTTGGCTTCTTTTTTTTGCACATGTAAGCTGCATCTTTTTGTTGGAGAATATAGGAATCTTTCTTTCGAGTTTTGTGTTCAGAATATCATAGCTGAATAAGATTCTACATTCAATGACATTTTATTTTCCTTCATTTTTTTAAAACATTTTAAAGACCATTTTAAATGTGTAGTCAAGCTAAACTGATGCTCCTTTTTGGCTATTTTGGTGGGCTGTTCAAAATTAAGTCTACATTAAGTTTTTATTTTCTAAATATTTATCATCATATTCATTTTCAGCAAAGACACTAATTTCTCCCAATATCTTGCTCATATTGTTTCATTGCCATATAAAGTCATAGAAATAGTCAGGCTATATGTTTGGAAATCATTTGTAGTTTGGTTAAAAATGTCATAGACTGGATCTGGGACTATACCTATTTTTCGCAGACTGACATGTAACTAGACTCGAGATATACATGTATATTAAGATTAATCAAATCAAACAAACTGAACTTTACTTGAAGGAACTGTTATTTATTGTTTTAAAACTAAGTCCAGTTTAAGTATCTGCTCTGGAGATAGTCTGGGTATTAAGAATATACTTGATAAGCAAAATAACTGTAGGCCATTATAGATTAATTGCTAGATTATCATCCAAATTTTTCATAAAAAGATGGAGGGCAGGAGAATTTTATTTTTAAATTTTTTTATGTTTTTTTATACTATATATATATTAAATTATTTTAATGACAATAAAAAGGGTCGGGTGGCATAAAGATTAGGAGAGGGGGGTGGGGATAATCTAGTAATTAATTTATGATGTCCTTACCAAGAAATTTACAAAGTCATAAACATCTGAAGTGAGCATGGATGTCAGAAACAGTATATTCAATTTTAGATATCACAGCAATCTATGAGAGAGGTAAAGAGAGCAGCCATACAGTCTCAGAAGACGATGAAGGACACGCCATCAAAGGCACGGAGACTGACGAGAGAGATGATGGTTTATTGGAAGAGGTTTGAGAAAGTAGAGAAAGATCACAGAAAGAGGGTGGAAAAAGAGGCGCTGGAGAAACGCAAGATGGACTTGGAGATATGTGAGGTTAGTTATAAAGAGTGAACTGAGGTCATGTGTTCTAGACCAGCACTGTCAAATAAACTATGGCTGAGAAAAATTGCCAGTTAAATGGTGTTACTACTCATTGAGGTCTTCATAACCATTTAAACTCAATGCCATATATGACCTGTAATGTGTTAAAAATGGTGTTAAACCCTGTTGAAACAACAACAACAACAAAAAGGATGTTTAAGAAGGTGCATTACAGAAATATATCATCATAAATGTTTGTTATTCAGTGAATGTTACAACAGCATACAAATGTGTCAATTATGTTATGTATACTTGTGCTAAACCGAACTCTTAGAGCATGAAAGTGCTATATGCATATGAAATGTAAAGACACATAGCACTTTGGTGCTCTGAGCAGTTGGAAAAGTATACCTATTACTGCATTGCTCAATAAGGAAGTTTATTAAATCATTTACATCTATATAATGGAGGCCATAAATAGAATTTGCACATGTCCTATCTGTCTACACAGTTATGTGTCTGTTATTCCTATAGTTTTAAAGCATGCCATAAACTAACTACATAATATTGTGATTAGAACATGTGCATTGAAGATGGAGGACATGCTTGATTTCTTTTTATGAGAATTATTACCTCTTTCCCAACATTAAAATTTATATACATTTATAAATTGATGTTTGACATAGGGTTCATATCTCCCCAATTCGTCCTTCAGTTTACTTCAAACTGCACAGCTAGGACATGATTTGAACATGTGAAAAATTTTGTTTGAATATTTAGCATCATTTTTATGCTATTGAGGACTAACAGACATTAAGTTAACCTTGCCACTCTTTCCTGGGATCCTGTAAGGTTAACCAGTACTCAAGCTCACCCATCTCCGCCTGTAACTGTCAAATAACATCACAGACTGCCACTTAAAATCATGAAGACAAACTCCATATAAAAGTTTTTATGCTGAACAATGCATTTCAGCTATACAAACTTCATCAGGTTCGAAATACATACATTTAATAATAAACATCGTAAATTGATGACACCATAAACAGTTGTTCGGTATTACGATTTTTCGTAAAAATGAATGAAATATGCATAATATTGGCATAATAAACAAATAAGCATATATCAATAAAAAAGTATTAAAATATAAACAAGATATACATAAATATAAGTACAGAATCAAAAGTTAAGTGAAAAAAATGTGTTTTAAGCAGAAAAAACATAAAAAAAACTGGTATAAATGTACTATCTATAGTTTAACCTAATAACTTTAAATACAAGAAAATGGCAGGTAAGAAAATTATTGAAACATTTAATACAAAAAATGCCGAAAAGAGAGACCATTAAACAAGTTACTGACTTTTAGCATTAAGGCCTTGTGGAAAACTGAATCCAGTAGGTCTCCTTCAAAAGTCTTTCAATCATGTAAATCTTTAAAACAAATGAAAACAATCAATATATTTCAGGCAAGACGTCAGCAAAGGAAACTTAACTTCCTTATCACACAGACAGAGTTATATGCCCATTTTATGGCCAGAAAGATAACTGGTGAAACTGACTCATCTCGAGACAAAATTTTGAAAAAACTTGAAGAGCCGGAAAAAAATAGACCTAGTTCTGAACGTTTGTTTGATACATCTTTGGATGACTATGGTAAGATGGAGAATATACTTATTTTAATTTATGTATTTTACAGCCTTGACAATTTTATTTTCACATTTATTGACACTTTCTTTTAATGACATTAATTTCAAAATGGCTTCCATTATGAATATTTTGACCTTTGCATATGAAAACTTCTCTTCAACAGGAAGACGTTGTTTGTTTTATATATATATATACATGCACACAAAAGTATTATTATAGTAATTTATTACATTCACACATTTACATATATTTACATATTCTGTCAAATTATAGATTCTGAGGAAGCTAAACAAGAGGCCTTGGAAAATGCAAGTCGTGCATACGAATCTCACCAGGCAAAGGTAAGTCTGATATAGCATGAAAGCATATTTATAAAAGAAACATAAAATTTTTATGACCTGGCCCCAGTTTCACTAATTATCTCAACTCAAGATTTTCTACTCAAATCTTCGAAAGACTTTAACTTCATTTACATTGACTATTTTGCATTTTAGCATTGACCAATGAGTAAATATTTGTTGTGATTTCAATTCTTTGTGGTCATTTCAACTCTAATGGGTAAAAATTATCATTTAGAGAAATTGAAAAGTTTGAGTTGATGGAAATCTCGGCTTGAGATGTTTAGTGAAACCGGCTCCTGGCTTTGTAGATAGATAGATGTGTAATTAAAAAATTATGTAAAATTTACTGTTTAACAATTCAAATCTAATGTTCAATTTTTAATTTAAATAAAGTAAATTTATCTAAGAAATATATAACTGTTGTCCCAAGTAAGGAAGTGAAGCATCGTGAGAAATCTTTTGTTTGATTAGTTAATATTTGCACAACCAACATCATTCTCAATCATTTAACCTGAAATGATTTTGATCGCCATTAAACACTATTCTCGGTCCTGTTTCACCAAAATTTTACTTAAATACTTAAAAACATAACTTATTGTTGATTGATTTTGTTATTATTCTTTTATCACTGTCAATGCAGCCTAATACATATTTTTTAGAGCCAGTCTAAAATCATGATTACTTAGATGCTTTTATTTGATTTAAGTTTTTAGTAATTCAAGCCTTTACTAATAAATATCTTGGTGAAACTGTCCGACAGACACCGGTTTGCTCTCATGATGAACTTTTATTTTAAATAAAATGTAACTTCTATTTCAATTTAGTTGTACAAAATTACTTTTTTCCCCCAAATAGATATAATTATTGTTATTGAACTTCTTATTTCAGAAAAATACCTTTGACTTGAGCACCAGTAAGTAAGATTTTAGTTTTCGCCCAGCTTGATTAGTTCTAAAGATAATTTACAAAAATAATTATATATTTAATATCACTTTTCGGATGAATGGATAGATGCAATGAATACTGTTGGGGGAGTATATGGCATACCAACACATAGAGATTATATGACAGCAGCAGGAAGATTCTATACTCACTGTCCATTTACAAAACAAATTAACATATAGGTTGGTGGGAAAATGCATAAAAAAAATGAATACCGATATGCAGAATTATCTAGAACCTTCATAACTGCAGAGTTTCAGCAAAATTCTATAAAATACTAAGTTTACCGCTTCTTACAACAGGCATGAACAACAGTTGCCCTACTGTTGGCACCCAGGAACCTCACATGATGATAATTTAACCACAATTGTGAATATGACAAATAAAATAGACATGACACCCATTTAAAGGGTTCTTAACAGAGATTGACAGTGATCCGATTCTTACAGAAACAATTCAAGTTTTGTTGTTTTTTTTTCAGATAAAAATATTGAAATGAATTGTATGTTTAAAAAATATTTTAAAAAACCAATTACAAAATGTTAAGTCAATAAAAATTTCTTCTGGAGCACATGATCTGTTCATTGTGCCTCGCATTGAGCCAGGCATAAGATTTTGGTTAAATCCTCCGCACTGTTTGTGTGTCGTTGAGAATGATATTTTTATCCCAAGTATTAACAAGGTACTGGTTTACCTAAGAAAATGCCAAAATGTGGTTTGTAATAAATAGTTAATATTAGGCTTAGCGTGATCAGTACAGAGTCGCCATGTACTGAACATTAGTTTTATCTTTGTTGCTGGATATGAATTTTGAATACTTTAATGCAGAATTGTGAAAATTTAGTTGATATGTTGATTTTTTTTACGTAGTATATGTTTGGTTTTTAGTGAAGTATTAAGCAGATGTTAAAAACAGAGATGCACATGCTATAATGTTGGCTGTTCTTTCACAGGTGCAAATTATCTTAGTCTTGCCAACCCGGTAACTGTGGGAGATGAGAGACCACAGCCAAGCATGTTTGAGGGAAAGTTGAAAGGATATCAGATGAAGGTATACATAATTTCATATATTATGCTGTTGTTTGCAAATACTGTCCATTATTCATTTTAAGATACTTGCTGATATCATCTGACAATAGTATTCAAAACATCTCTCAAACAACCAGTATGAATAAAAAAGTGAGACAGAATGAATTGTGATAGGCACCGAACCCAAGATCGGAAGATTGTGGGTTCAATCCTCTACCATGGCTATATGTGATGCCCTTGAGCAAGACACTTTTTCTGTGTATGCTTAGTACTGGTTCTACTCAAGAAGACTTTGAGCGTTATATGTTGTAATAACTTGTTTCTCAATAGAAGTAAAATAAATAAACTTTGGCCTCTGAAAACAAATGCCCAGCAGTTGCTCTACACAGAAATTAGACTTCAGGGTGGTCACAAAAGCCCTGGGCATATATTGCAATCAAACTAAAAGTTTGTATAAAGTGAACAGTGTAGTAGGATTTCTCTGATTCATTGATTTTATCAATGAAATCTCAATCTTAGTATCCCGATAAACTGATCGATTATGATTTTCCATAATTGATTATAGATATTAGTTGCTGGTACTTGGACCTATTTGTGTTTCATTTATTTAATTCATATAAAAAATGAATAAAACTGCAATGAAGATAAGAATACAAGAAAAGTAGATATTAAATCAAACAGTTACATTGATCAGTAAAATGCAATTAAGTTGAAAAACACATCAGACTAGGCTCAATGTCCTCTGAAGGGTAAAAGCCAATTAAAAAATAAATCATGAATCAGATTTCTAAAAAACAATGAAGAACCATAACTTGTGACCAGTTATAACCACTACAGTATGGAAATGAAAAAAAATGTGTAAAAAGCAGATCGAACATGACATGTAGAGTAGAACTTCGATGGTTCGAACCTGACGGAACTGGACAAAATAGTTTGAGTTAAAGGTTGTTCAAGCCAAATATTGTTTAACATCATACTGTACATGTACATATATATACATCAAAAAGGAATTTTGCCTGGGACCTGATATGTGGTTAGAGCTATATTAGGTATTGGAGCCATCTGTGTTCGAGCCAACGAATTTCTACTGTATGTAGTGGGAATATTATTTTCAGGAGAATAGCACAGTAGTGACAGATATTTTGATTATTACAGGGTATGAATTGGCTGGCCAGTTTGTATGACCAGGGTATCAATGGAATTCTGGCTGATGAAATGGGGTTGGGTAAAACCGTTCAGAGTCTGGCCTGTCTCGCCCATCTAGCGGAGGCCCAGGGTATCTGGGGGCCCTTCCTGATCATTGCCCCGGCATCAACTCTACATAACTGGCAGCAAGAGTGTTCCAGGTTTATACCAAAGTTTAAGGTTTGTATTTCAATATTTTGTAAAGACTGTATATATGAGAAAATTTCCTAATTAAATACAAAGATAAACTTTGTGATGATGCCGCCATATTTGTTATAGAGGTGACTGCATGTATAAAAACTAAATAATCATCACCCCCACAATTGAATGGTCAAATCTATCACCATTGAGGAAAAACAGATTTTCAAAAAGTTGGCTTTAATATATTTCAGTTCATCTTTCCTAAATCTGAATGATATATACCTCTGAAACTTCACATGTAGTTTCTGTTTATTGTGCTTTTAACCCAATCTTTATAGTAAAGCATCCTATGACTCTCCAGTGTCTGATGTTGTATCAAGGTTCGCACAGATTTGAAAAGTGCTTGATTTTAATCTCTCAGATGAGAAGTGCTTATTTCTTAAAAATCTACTTGAATAGTGCTTATTTTTAATGTCAGTGGGAAAAGTGCTTGAAAATGAACAAAAATCATTGAAAAGTGCTTGAATTTTAAAGAGTTTGAATTTAAAAAATAGTAATGGAGAATAGGTCCATATTTGCCAATTATTTTACTCTGTGTTTTATTATATATATGCAAGGGAAGGGAGACTACTCAATTTGACAAATCTGTTTCCCAGCAGTATTGTGCAGTGCAACATGCTTGGAATTAGTGCACACCTTTAAATTTTAGAAACAGATATGGCATGTTTTCGTCTTTCCGCCTAACAAATGTTTTTCAGTGCATGAACTTAACGCAGTTGATAAATAATTCTCCCAAAACCCGCGCAGAAATATTGCCGATAACACTCTTATGACAACCTCAAAATACAGAGAAAATCAAATGAATTTGAACAGCTACCTGTGTTCTGAACTAGTGATGTCGTCTGGGGAAACCAAATGTATTTATCAAAAGCACATGGTAGTAATAAACGGATAACAAAGTCTCTGGGAAAGTGTGTATTCAGCCATGGCCATTGTAAGTGAGTTAATAAAACCCAGAATAACAAAAAAGCAGTGTATGTAAAAATGATAGACATTACTGCAGTGGGAAAAAGCACCTTGAAGTGACACGGTAAGAGTGAGACACACTAGAAAAATTGCCGACAATTGCAAATGAGCAGAAGATAAACTTGTGTAGTACAAAGAAATTGCTAAAAAGTGATATGCAAAGGTTGATCAGTTGAAACATTAAGGGCTGAGGGAGTACTTGTCTGTGTGAAACTAATTGAAAAAATAATTTTGATGCAGTACAGATGTTGCTGTTCATATGTGTGAATTATCTTTATAACGAGAGACAGCTGCACAGGGGTTAGTTACATTTGTATATATATATATATATATATATATATATATTCTATATCCCTATATATATAGTATAATAAAGACTTTATATATTGTAACTAGCCCCTGTGGATAGCTGTGCAGGAACTCATAATGTACAGTAACAATGTATGAAGAGTTCATCTACATTTATTTTAGTGCTTGAAATTGAAAGTTTTGACCTTGAAAAGTGCTTGAATTTTATCAGTCCTTATCTGTATGAACCCTGTGTATTAATAGTTTTATTTTGCAATGAAAGAAAAACCTTTGAGAAACATAACAGTTCACACCCCCAGATTTGTTTAAAATCTATCTGCAGGTTGTCCCATATTGGGGTAATACGCAGGACCGTCGTGTGTTGCGCAAGTTTTGGGATCAGAAATGTCTACACACTGAGGAGGCGTCATTCCACGTGGTAATCACAAGTTACCAGCTAGTCATACAGGATGTGAAGTACTTCCAGAGGCTCAAATGGCAGTACATGGTGCTAGACGAGGCACAGGCTCTCAAAAGTAGTACCAGGTTAGTACACGGTGCTAGACGAGGCACAGGCTCTCAAAAGTAGTACCAGGTTAGTACATGGCGCTGGACGAGGCACAGGCACTCAAAAAGTAGTACCAGGTTAGTACACGATGCTGGAAGAGGCACAGGCACTCAAAAGTAGTACCAGGTTAGTACATGGTGCTAGACGAGGCACAGGCTCTCAAAAGTACATGTAGTACCGGGTTAGTACACGGTGCTGGACAAAGCACAGGCACTCAAAAGTAGTACATACCAGGTTAGTACATGGTGCTAGACGAGGCACAGGCTCTCAAAAGTACATGTAGTACCAGGTTAGTACACGGTGCTGGACAAAGCACAGGCACTCAAAAGTAGTACCAGGTTAGTACACAGGGCTAGACGACGCACAAGCTCTCAAAAGTAGTACCAGGTTAGTACATGGCGCTAGACGAGGCACATGCTCTCAAAAGTAGTACCAGGTTAGTACATGGTGCTGGACGAGGCACATGCTCTCAAAAGTAGTACCAGATTAGTACACAGTGCTGGACGAGGCACAGGCACTCAAAAGTAGTAACAGGTTAGTACACGGTGCTGGACAAGGCACAGGCTCTCAAAAGTAGTACCAGGTTAGTACATGGCGCTGGACGAGGCACAGGCACTCAAAAAGTAGTACCAGGTTAGTACACGATGCTGGAAGAGGCACAGGCACTCAAAAGTAGTACCAGGTTAGTACATGGTGCTAGACGAGGCACAGGCTCTCAAAAGTACATGTAGTACCGGGTTAGTACACGGTGCTGGACAAAGCACAGGCACTCAAAAGTAGTACATACCAGGTTAGTACATGGTGCTAGACGAGGCACAGGCTCTCAAAAGTACATGTAGTACCAGGTTAGTACACGGTGCTGGACAAAGCACAGGCACTCAAAAGTAGTACCAGGTTAGTACACAGGGCTAGACGAGGCACAGGCTCTCAAAAGTAGTACCAGGTTAGTACATGGCGCTAGACGAGGCACTTGCTCTCAAAAGTAGTACCAGGTTAGTACATGGTGCTGGACGAGGCACATGCTCTCAAAAGTAGTACCAGGTTAGTACACAGTGCTGGACAAGGCACAGGCACTCAAAAGTAGTAACAGGTTAGTACACGGTGCTGGACAAGGCACAGGCTCTCAAAAGTAGTACCAGGTTAGTACACAGTGCTGGACAAAGCACAGGCACTCAAAAGTACATGTAGTACCAGGTTAGTACACGGTGCTGGACGAGGCACAGGCAATCAAAAAGTAGTACCAGGTTAGTACACGGTGCTAGACAAGGTACAGCCTCTCAAAAGTAGTACCAGGTTAGTACACGGTGCTAGACAAGGCACAGTCACTCAAAAGTAGTACCAGGTCAGAACAGGATGCTAGGTGAGGCGCAGGTGCTCAAAAGCAGTACCGGGTTAGTACACAGTGCTGGACTAGGCACACACACTCAAAAGTAGTTCCAGGTTAGAACATGGTGCATGGTGCTAGGTAAGGCGCTCAAAAAATCAAACCAGATATCATATATATAAACAATAAATGTGTTGGTAACGGAATCAAAACTATTCCAAATGAAGAAGAAATGAGGAAACAATGATGGAAGTGATTACGACTAAACAAATGTACATGTATTTTGCAATAAGTTATTCATTATGTCCAATATCAGATGATATAAGTTCCGAACATCATTTAAGCCCAATCAGTCATACAGAGATTATTCATATTTGATTGTATGATACCTGTTGAATGTCCGATTGACCATTAACGATTCCATTTTCAGTTGTGTTTTTGTTTTTAGCTCACTTGGGCTCAAGATGAGCTATTGTGATCACTCTTCATCAATCGTCTGTCTGTCTGTGAACACTTGTTTCATAAACATCTCCTCTGATTCCGCTAATATTATAAATAGCAAACAGCATAGGAATGATTCTGGATGGTCCTCTACTAAAATAGCTAAAATGTATTGGAAAAACATTGAAATTGGTAGTTAGATTTCAAAATAATTTGTTCCAAATGATCAATTTGCGACTACCTAAATAGCTAAAATGACCTTGATCTGTTTAAGATTTTGGCTACCAGGGAACATTGCTATTTTTCTCACATACATGTATATCTATATGACTTTTTGACAGAGGAAAAAGAATATTTCTCTGCCACAAATTTTACAAATTTAAAATAATTTAATAAGAATGATCCTTGGATTGTACTCTACTAAATCAGCTAAATCAAATTGTTACATGCAGGATTTTGGTTGTTTTGGTCATGGCAATGGAAAGGAAAATCTTTAAAAATCATTTTCTTTGAACTGCATGTAGTGGTCAGTATTCAAAACAACATTAAGGAACAACCAGTACAGGAAACTTGATTTGTTAAAAAAAACAACATGATATTCAGATTTCATTGTGGCCCTCTTGTTGTGTGTTTAAAATCAGCACTAGTAACAGTCAGTGCTTTGTGTAAGATTATTTATATTAACATTATTTTGTCATCTCACAGTGTACGATGGAAGATATTGCTGGGTTTCAACTGTCGGAACCGTTTACTGTTGACTGGTACCCCGATACAGAACAGTATGGCAGAGGTGCGTCCTTTGGTCTTCTCTATCAATTATTAAAAATGATTTACAAATTTTATCAAACTAGAGGACATGCCCGTAACATGTATAACATGGAGCCATGTAAAATAGTTCCGCCATCATCTCAATGTGGATGTTCGAGCATGATTTGCCCAGGTTGGAAAAACCTGAGGCCCATTTAACAAAGGCTCATAAGTTATGATGAATTATATTACATAGCATAAACCTATAATGAAATAAATTTAACAGTTGTTAGGATATTTAAAAAAAAAATATGTGAGTGTGACTGAGATTGCATTTCTGTTTTATAAATAACAGAGGAAATTAAGAAACCATCTTAACACAGAATTAAAGTTTATGTTTATTATATCTGAGAGTACAGCAAATGCTTTATCAAAAAATCCAGTTAATTTTGTTCACTTGAAGAGCATTAGTTTTGATATATCTGTGTGTATTCTGTGATTTATTTTAGCTGTGGGCTTTGTTGCATTTTATTATGCCGACGATGTTCGATTCTCACGACGAGTTTAACGAGTGGTTCTCCAAGGATATTGAAAGTCATGCTGAAAAACAGTCCGGCATTGATGAAGGTAACGAAAGCTTGAATTTGGTTATGTTTTTTACATACATGTATGGAAATGTTTTCAGTCTTTGTAAAATATCTAATTATACAGAATGATAGGAGAAACTCCCAGAGTGCTAAAAATATAAATTGTAAATAAAGTAAGCTGGTATGTGTAGGGACCCTGTAAGGAAAGGGACTTACTTTTACAAAGGACTACATGTACTATGGAGAAATTTGGACAAAAAAGAAAGTGCAACATGAGATTGAAACTATTGTCCAATCAGATGTTCGTGAGGTATAAATGATGCACAAATAAGACAAGGTCACAGTTGGAAAAAGCATTACTTTTTAGTTTATATTTAGTTTAAACATATTTTATTTCGAATATTTTGAAATGAGGTTGGGCCACAAGTTCTTCCAATTTAGATTTTTCAATCAATTCATCAACTGACGTGATGTGAGAGCGGCCAAGTGTCATCATTTGTCCAAGTAAATTAGATAAGTAACCAATATTGATCGCTGATTGGATTATCCACTTTTTGATTGACAGTCTGCACCGGGCCAATTGTTATAACACGTTAGTTTCATGAATTTGGTTAAAATTATCAATTTTAAATTTGGGAGCCATAGAAAAAATGCATTATAACGAGTTTAGCTTTGTATCGGACCGCGCTATATTGAGAATGCAGTGTACTATATAATATATTTTTTCTTGTTTTACAGATCAGCTGTCTAGACTTCACATGATCTTGAAGCCATTTATGTTGCGCAGAGTGAAAAAAGATGTGGAGAACGAACTTGGAGATAAGGTAATTAAACAGCAATCATGCAGACATTATTTATTTATGTCATGTTGATTATTGGACAGATAAGGTCACTCTCTATGAGGGATTTTGAAATAACTTGTAATAACAAATAATCAGTGTTAATATCACTGGCAGTAGCTCTGAGGTAAAAAACTTATAAAAATAAACTTGTGTTTTTTTTTCTTATTTAAAAAATAATAGGATTATGAATATTTTAAATATTATGCCTTCCATCCATAAACAATCAAACCTGTATAAACAGTCAAACCTGTATAAACAGTCACTTCTGTTAAGCAGCCACTTGTCTAAAGCAGCCACAGTTGTTTTTCCTCATTTATTTGCTTTCAGAGCAAATTTACCTGCATTAAACAACAACCTCGCTTGAAAGGCCATTTTTGCTCCTTCCCTTGATAGGCTGCTTAAGACAGGTTTGACTGTACATGAGTTATGATCTTTCCAAAATAATAATGTCTGCACACATCCTGGGGTATACTAATGTCATATTTGCATCATGTTCATGTACTGTAGATTAAGAAATTGTTTTAAATGAAATTAATCAACAATGCTATGTGTCCCTTTATTACACAGAATTCTTTCAAACTTTCTATAGTTTCTTCCTGTGATTAGAGTGTGTGTCATGAATGTATAATGTCTGTTAACAAATATTTGTATTGTAGAAAGTATTCGGGTCTACCCTGTGGTGACTGGTCTAGCTCAATCTGGTCCAGTCAACATACTTTATATAAATCTGTATTCAGTTAATACACATATACATGTATTTAATTCAAAATCTATACACCATGCTCTCTTATCATAGTTTTAATAAAAAATGAAACAAGAAAGAAAAACACAGACTATACATTAACATATTTTTAGATTGAGATTCTTGTGTACTGTCCACTGACGACACGACAACGTCTCCTGTATCAGGGGATTAAGAACAAGATATCAATTGAAGATTTGCTCAACACGGCCATGTCTAACTCATCATCGCAAGCGCAATCCTCCGCCAACAGTCTCATGAACCTCGTTATGCAGTTCAGAAAGGTACGTAACAAAATATTGGCATTCTTTAGTTGCAGCTCTCCATACATGAAAGGTACAAAACATTGGCATTTAGTTGCAGCTCTCCATACATGAAAGGTACAAAACATTGGCATTTAGTTGCAGCTCTCCATACATGTAACTTTTATTTCTAGGTCTTTATCATTCTTGATGAAATCATAGATAGAATATTTATTAATGGAGAATGAACCTGTGAATTGGCAACTTTTCTACATAAGTGTTTGGATCAGGTTGGGCTCAAACCCACGACCTCAGAGATGCGAGATATATGACCTTGAGATGACGCCTTAAACTTGACTATCAATCCAGGAGTTGTGAGTTTCAATTCCCACCTGGCCATAATCTCCATGATGGTTGATATACGACATTGCATATCTTTATCATTTGTCTCTCACCACTGATTAAAGTGGGAAAGTTATCAGGTACTTGCGGAGATGGGGTGTGCTTGAGTACTGGTTAACCTTCCAGGATCTCTGGAAACAGTGGTTAGGTTAACTGATCATCTGTTAGCCCTCGATGGCATAAAAATGATTTTATATATTCAATCAATCAATCATTGTAAATTGAAATAACATTTTGGTCAGTATCTAGATTCTGTACAAAGACCTATGTGAGATGTTACAAAAAGGTATGATTTTTGATAAAGAATGTATCATGTAACAACCATAATTTTCCATATGTAATCTGTGAATCAAATATGATTTTAAAGTAACATGAACCATCCATGTTGGCCATTACAGGTGTGCAACCATCCGGAGTTGTTTGAAAGACAGGAGATCCGCTCATCTTTTTTCCTCAGACAAGAACCTTATGTCATCCCAAAACTTGTCTATAGGAAAGGTAACATATTTCACATGTTTTATTCATAATCATCTTAATAACTTTATATTCTATGGCAACATCTATGTACACTGAAATAAAAAAGGAAAACATAGTTAAATTGTAAAACTCTGTGATTAAACATTAATGCGATATTCTTTCAAATTTAATTAAATACGTTTATTCACAAATAGACAACAGCAATTTGAAACAAGAACAGGATATTTTGATTTCCCAATTTTTTATGTGAGCCAGTAAATTTGTAATAACTCAAAGGTGACTCAAATTTTCAAAAACGCTTGAGTTTCATGATTTTTCAAGTTTCAGATGTATAACAATAATAAACACAATAACCAATGTTTAACATGATAAACAGTTCATATAACAATAATTAAACTAAAACCAATACTTAACATCCAAGCTGCTCCGATAACAAACCTCAACAATAAAGGCAATGCTATTAAGTCTCAAACAACAATTGATTTTGTACTGTTCTACATACTGCGAAATTATTTATTTTTGTTGGTATTAAATTTCATGGTTTCATCTTCAAAGACATTTGTGGGGACTTAAATTCGTTGAAACTCAATTTCAAAAAAAAAAAAAAATAAGTTTACACTTTACACATCACAAAGTGCGTTCCAGTAATTAAACTTTGCTGTAATACACATGTTGCGCGTCAGGGTTAATCGCAACTGCTGTGCCAATAAGAGTTGACACATTCCAATTAGTACCCTAATATACATTTACGATATTGATCTAATTGTTATGCAAACAAGAGGAGAGGAAAGGAGAAGTACGAGATCTAATCCAGAAAGGGTTTCAGAAGGCAGGCCTGCTGTAAATAACAATACTACGTGCCACATCACGTGACTGATAATAAACAGTTAATGAATGTGCAACATCTTTTAAGAAAGTTGTTTGTTTTATTCATTAAAAACGTATCACCATAAAATTATATTTGATCATCAAAAGAAACAATAGAATTAAATAAAAAATACCACTAAATAAAATATATCACTTCACTAGAAATGTGTGTTTTAGTTTTCTTTGTATGGGCACATACTGTCCCTTTACAATGTTTTACAGTTTTTTTTACAATGTTTACCATACATGTAGGTCTATACGTCACTTTGTAACTGTTTCAACTTGATAGCATTTAGCTATATGGTGGGGGTCTATTTTTAGCACCTCTGACATTTGATTGAAATACACGCGCAATGGGGTAAATTATAACACATCGCTACAAACACACGTCTATGAGCGGATGGACGTAGAATTAGAGATGATTGAGTATTAAAACATTCCTGCACTGTTTACAAAATTATCAATGTAAATATTGATGCAATATGACGAAAGCAAATATATAAATAAAGGATGGATTATTTACCACGATATGATGCACAAAGGCATAAGAACACAGAGGTGATTTATATATTGACAGCATTACATAGCGTAAACTACATGTAAGCTTGTGGGTATTTGATTTCATTGTCTAGGCTCCCCACGAAATCCATGGAAATTAGTACCCAATGAAAATGAATGATTTCACAGTATAGAGAAATGTACTTCTGGAACACTAGATACATTACAAATGGTTCTAAAAGTGACTTGTTCCCATAAATAGTCCTCTGTTGATCCAGTTATGCAGAAAAAAACATGGATGGCCTGGTTGCTTTTTCACAATTTTGATGGTTTGATGGCACCCCTTCATTTTTGACAATTCTGCCCATTTGTTGCAGTGTATCACTACATATCTGTTATAGCTTCATCAAACAGTACCCAATGTCATCCAAACTTGGCAGAAATCATGAAAATGTTCTAATGTTCTCATATGCACAAAGAAATATGACAATTTTATGCATTTAAAACAAAAACAACAACACCCAACCACTTTACACAGCTTCAATTTCTTGGGCATAAGAATCTTGCTACCGCCATGTAAGTGAGACCTATTAAAACATGAAAAACAGCTCAGATAACAACAGTATACACCAAAACATGAAAAACAGCTCACATAAATATACTAAACGCTACAAACAATACTAAACATGACAAACAGCTCAGATAACAATAGTACACACCAGAACATGAAAAACAGCTCACATAACAATACATGTAGTACACACCAGAACATGAAAAACATCTTACATAAATATACTAAACACTACAAACAATACTAAACATGACAAACAGCTCAGATAACAACAGTACACACCAGAACATGGAAAACAGCTCACATAAATATACTTTACACTTCAAACAATACTAAACATGACAAACAGCTCAGATAACAATAGTACACACCAGAACATGAAAAACAGCTCAGATAACAATACATGTAGTACACACCAGAACATGAAAAACAGCTTACATAAATATACTAAACACTACAAACAATACTAAACATGACAAACAGCCCTGATAACAATAGTACACACACGAACATGAAAAACAACTCACATAAATATAATAAACACTACCAATACTTAACATGACAAACAGCTCAGATAACAATAGAATACACCAGAACATGAAAAACAGCTCACATAAATATACTAAACACTACCAATACTTACATGACAAACAGCTCAGATAACAATAAAATACACCAGAACATGAAAAACAGCTCACATAACAATACATGCAGTACACACCAGAACATGAAAAACAGCTCACATAAATATACTAAACACTACAAACAATACTAAACATGAAAAACAGCTCAGATAACAATAGTACACACCAGAACATGAAAAACAGCTCACATAAATATACTAAACACTACAAACAATACTTAACATGACAAACAGCTCAGATAACAATAGTTCACACCAGAACATGACAAACAGCTCAGATAACAATAGTAAACACTACAAACAATACTAAACATGACAAACAGCCCAGAAAACAATATTATAGTACACACCAGAACATGAAAAACAGCTCACATAAATATACTTAACACTACAAACAATACTAAACATGACAAACAGCTCAGATAACAATAGTACACACCAGAACATGAAAAATAGCTCACATAAAAATACTAAACACTACAAACAATATTAAACATGACAATCAGCCCAGATAAAAAAACAGTACAGGTAACCATACCATAACAAAGCACCAACAATCTATGCTGAATGCCCTAGAATACAATATGTGTTTTTTTTTTTATTTCAGGTATTGTTGATCACTGTTTGCCCAGCAAGTCTCGGCTACTGCACAACATCCTGTGTATATATAATACCAATCATGTTCATTCATCACTATTCCACAGTCATCATAATTCAGGTATGCAAAAAACCACAATTAGTATACCAGTATATGTGCATGGAGATAATAAAAAGTTATTGATATATTAACGGACAAATCATTTAATATTTGTAGACCATTCACCTCCTGCTAGGGATGAGTTTGATTGCTGCCATGCTTTAAAATTAACCTAACTACTCTTTCCTGGGATCCTGGATGGTTAACCAGTACTAGAGCGCACCCGTCTCGGCAAGTAACTGACAACTTTCACGCTTGAAACAGCTGAGAGACTAATGACAATAAGACGCAATGTCGTTTATCATTAACCACAAAGATAATATGTTATTTATGTCTCGCATTCTCAGGATATTGTTTTTGTGTTTTCTGTCTAGCTCTTTTCATTTTTAGAATTAAAAATCTTATCAGTGCTTCTTCTCTCAAACAATTGGATTTCACTGAAACTTGCTAGGAAGGACCAGTATAGGGTTGTTACACATATTCCTTTTGCATTCTGGTTCGATCATTTTTTACTGAGTTTCAATCCATTGCATTCTGAATGAAAAATATTGCCAGTGCTTCTTCTCCACAACCAATGATATAACTTGCTGCAAATGAATGATGTGAAGCCTTGAGGTGCATATCCACTTTGCTTTCTGATGCCATTGCAGTTTTTCTTGCAGCCCTATCACCAGCCTGTCACTGACCTGTTTTGAACATTAAGTTATATTTAAGATTTTTTTCTCACATCTGTACGAGGGGGAGACATTATCTTTTCCCAGAAAAAATACTCTAGTTAATTCTTTGTTATTGTAAAAATCTAAATAAGCACAGTGTTGGAGTTGGTGTTACTTTAACCCTTTACTCCATAGATACGCATTTTCCCGCACCAATCACAGAAGGCCTTTGAAAACAGTGCAGGAATAGTTCATATTGCTTGTAACTGTATAAGTAGCTTCTTTGCTTGATACACTCCATTTAGATTGTACATATTTATTATATCTGAAGCATATGTAACAATAGATCTATTTTATACTGCAGGGTCATCTGTAAATAGCTGCTTCTCATTCCTCCGCTTCATCAATATGTCACCTGCAGAGCTCAATTCACACATGCTGGGCGGACTTCTCGTTAGGTAATTTTTTTATTATTAACTAACTTGCAGTTATGCCAATATCAGGGATGTGTAAATTATTATTTGTACGTTATTATGTCTAAATAAAGCTGTCAATGAATATTCATGATTTCAGTGATATTTTGTACAAATTTACATGAAGTGAGACTCATTACTGATTGATCATTTATTTCTAAGTTTGTCTTATAGAATTTCCTGTCCATTTCAGATGGTTATCAGTATTTCTATGGATGAAAGCTGCTTACACGATACATCACAACCAGTGTTGGCACATTGCAGATACCCGGAGGTACATTTATCCTTTCATCATACACTATTAGACATTACAAAGGGGTGACTATTTGAACCTAAGTTTGTTTGTCAGGTAACATAATAAACTAGTATCAGATTATGTGGACTTCTTCCTTCAAATTGGTAAAAAAAAATTCAGACAGAACTTGTTCAGAAAATGCAAACATACCATTGAAACACATTTCTCATAGTGACTAAATAGACAACTATTTAAGATGTTATGAGTTCACAATTTGGGAGATGTCATAAAATCAATTAATTACTATCAAATAAACAGAAGGTCATTTGGTTGTAATGACTTGTTTCAGAATTGAAGTGAAATAAATAACTTTTTGTTTGTTAAACTATATACAAGTGTCCATATTTCACAGGAGCAGCCACTTGCACAACACGAGTTTTCTGTTGGAGCCTGTACGGACAACATACTTCACCAACACACAGTCCAGCCCCATACTTCAGCCCCTTGTGTTCACAGGATACCACAGTAGCGTGTACTCACACCAGGATCACATCCTTCACCACGTGCCAGAGACACAGTCGCACCGACAGATTCGCCGTCGACATATGCAACTTACACATCTACGGAAACATTTGCCACGAAGTCCCCCTCAATCCCCTACTAAGGTAAAACTATTTTAAATAATGAATTGCTTTTTTTATTTGGATGATATGTACATGTAGTGTAATGGCTAGGTCATTGGCCACCCAGTCCAGAGGTCAGACGTTCAATCCCAGACATGACCTGATGCCACCCCAAAATACAACATCCTATACTAGTTCTACCTTTGACATGGACTTGATTGAAATATGCATGTAATATACATGTTTATTTTGAAACATACTTCAACTGGCTGATTGACAGCTGTACCAATTGATAGGCTGGATTCCATTGTGTAACCATTAACATGACATCAGGCCAAGCTTATTGAAATGTAAATTATTAAAACAAAAGGGTAAATGAAGGTGCAAAATAACAATGTTTTTCTTTGATATTGACTCTTTTTTAAGGAATTCTTTGTACATCGTAACTCGAAATTGATAAGTACAGTATTGTAATAAAAATATTATTCAAAATATCTTCAGCACTTCATATAAATTTATTATTCATATTGAAATACTGTAGCCATGCAGAGCATTTGCAGCATTATGTATGTGGAAAGGCAATGGCTTGAAATACATTTGCATTGTACCATTCGGTCCAAGTAGCATTATTGCTACAAACTATGTTGTACTAAATCTATGGAACGATTTACGGGGCAAAGTTATGTAAAAAGTATTTGAGCTGTAATACATAATTTGTTTTGTTATTTCAGTCACAAAAAGGCCATCTTGATTTGCCAGATTTGCCTCCCCATATTCACAAAGAAAGACAACCATGCATTTTGTCTTGTCAGCAAACAGAGTTCCCTCCCTTCTTGTACTATACAACCCCCAAGGTAAGTCATCTGAATGATGTCCTGGACAGTGAATTTAGAAATATTTTAACCCTTAACCTACTGTACACAACAAATGTGGTTTCTATATATGGGTTTTGGAAATTCCGTACACGTGACACGTGACATTGAATCCCCTACAAATGAATATACATGTACCTGACCATACTGATGTACCTCTAGATGATATCTAAATAACAATGCTTCAAATATATAGGAATTTTATGTACAATAATTTTCATATATATATTATAAACTTTTCCTGTATGATTGAAAATAAAAAAGTTACACATTATTAATTTATTGTGATATATTCACTCTTATTTCTGGGGAAAAAAATGCAGCACTGCAATGAATACCAATATTGCATGTACAGCAGGTTCAGGGTTAACTGTATACACTTAGCATTATATAAATCAGTATTATTTGTAAAGTGTAAGAAAGAAATTTAATATTAAGTGTTTGGATATTAATTTATGATGTCCGCAGAGAACCTTGTAGTTTATATTGTCAAACATGTAGTAATGGTCATCACTTCTCATAACAGTCACTTAATTCCTACCCTGACCCCAATAAATTTCTCTGTATGGGACAGCTGCTTTACCTGGCCAACAGTCACCAAAATCACATCTGAAATTGCGGTCCTCACAAGTTGCAATGGTCAACAACTCTTCAGTTTTTGGTGTGCAGAAAAATATAGAATGTACATGTAGTTCTAATTGATATAGTTAAGCAATTAATAGAAGAACTATCAATGGTTCTTGGAAAGGTTTGATAATAGATTAAAGTTGAATGAATGATTAGACAATGAAATCTCATTTATTGTTATCATCATTTATGTATTTTATGATTTTGCTAATGTATTCTTTTGTATATAAATTGATGTAGAAAATTTAGGGGTGGGTGGTGGGGGGATGCAACTTTTTACAAGTTTGTTATTGTTACTGTGTGCTTTCATAAAGTTTTAATTACATAATGAACTAAATAGATATACATGTATGTGAGTTCCAAATATGCACATGTATCTTCTATTCAATAAATAACATCTTGATTCTTTCAACAGGTATTTTGTTGTAAATAAAACAAAAAACACAATCTTAGAAAAAGCATTTGCAAGTTAATAGAGAGAGATTAAAAGAAGGAAGCACCATTTTGCATAAGCTTAATTGCAACTGTGGATATTTATTTAATCTATATTTGCAGGTTCAAATTAAGCTGAGAGAAAGCTATTCCGTTGATCGTAGCTGCCAGTGGGACAATATGAAAGCGGAGTTGTGCGGTACTCAGGATGCCATGCAATCACTTCTCTATGGCTCTACGGATGCATACGAGGAAATAAAACTGTTGTCACGGTGGCGTTTCTTCCCGTCTCAGCCAGGGGGTCTACTGAGTCTGAGACTGAAGCATGGCTGGTCAGGGGTCTATGTACCAGGTATGTCTCTATGTGTTGTAAATTTTACTGTGTTATCTTTTTGGCATATATTCATCAAACATTTGATAACAAGTGGTAAAGTTGTCCTCAGTTGTCTAAGGCACTGTTGTCTAATGATCACTTACCAGGCCTTCTAAAATTGCTGGTTTTGCCACTCATTGCTGAGGTTGTGGGTTTGAGTCCAGGTTGGTCTAAATTCTTTATGTTAGAAAGTGCCAGTTACATGTGGAAGGACAGTGGTTCTACTCAGAATCCTTCTGAGGTCCTTCTCACCCAATAAAACTGGATATTCCATATATAACCTGAAATGTATTGAAAATGGTGTTAAAACCATAAAAAGAAAAACTTCAAGTGTCAAATCAGAACTGAAAATCTCATATTTGTACCTTGTTAATGTAAAACTGATTAACATCTAAATTTTTAACTTCATGTGATATGGTTCCTTTAATCCATAGTTCTTAATTCTGCAAATAGCAAGTGACTTGTTACTATTTGTCCTTGTCTTAGTAATCTGAGGTGCGATATTCATGCCACTTAACTGTCAACCTTGAGGTTGTAGGTTTGAGCCCACCTCGGTCTAAAAACATTGTGAGAAAGTTTGCTGTTTGCTTGTGGAAGGACGGTGGTTTGACTCAGATTTATTCTGAGGTTATCCTCTGCTATTTAAACTGAATGCTGTACATACATTTTAACCTGGATGTTTTGAAAATGGCGTCCCGCTGAAAAAAAAAAAAAATTTTAAACGCAAAAGTTTAACCTGGGTGTCTACAGACGACGCTGGGGTCATGACAATAGCTCTCCTTGGACTTCGTCTCGGCGAGCTATTGTCATGACCCCAGCGTCGTCTGTAGACACCCAGGTTAAACTTTTGCGTATCTATGCAACCACTTATTGGATGTGAATGAAACTTTGCATGTGTGTTCACCATCATCAGTGGAACACACACATATAAGAACCATAACTCTGGATTACATTTTGGCACAGTTATGACCCTTTTTGGACTTAGACACCCAGAGGTAACCTTTGTTGATCTTCTGACAACTCTTGTTAGCTTTTTACCATTACCTTATGCTCAGTTTACATGAAACTCATCTGACTATACAGAATAACTGTTAACAGAACTACAGTCGAAACTCGTTATTTCAAATTCTGTGGGACGGTAAAAATAATTCGAAATATCCAAAGTTTGATTTATCAGGAGTCTATTTTTGTTCAACTTTTTACCGTTACCCCACCAGCTTCATAAGTCATTGAAAATATACATGTTGTACATATAAATACCTCTATTTGTTGCTTTTTATTCAATATAACATGTCGTTATATTTACAAATGATATAAACTTTCTTTACATGTATATTGATGTGTACTGTGGATTTATCTTAAATCGTGGTAAATTCAACTGTTTACATGCGTGATTTTCTTCTACGCAAACGTATGTTGTGCGTTGTTATATGTGTGTATGCTTATTGTCTATTTGCACAGTGCCTGAAAATTGTATTTTTTTGAGCGTTATATAATAGATAAACAAAATATACTTTTAATTTTTATACTTTTTATTTACATGAATATCAAATAAATAGAATAAGCAACTTAAATATAAACACAGGTTATATACAAGCAATGGTTATAACAACTCTACATATAAAAAATAAGATGAAAAATAGCATATGTCAAAAACGTCTTTTTCTAATAAGCGTGTGTATCGCTTGTGTTTGTATCATAACAATTTGATGACACAACTAACTTACCTGCCAGTACAGACACATGAAACGATAAATTACAGGTATGGGATCAACAATTATCACCTTCAACAGTTTGCCTTTAATCTTCAAGCGGTGATAAAAATTGAAATAACGAGTGAGAAATCAATAGATATTAGGATGGAGGGACCGAAAAGTGAATAAATCGAATTACTGGAATTTGATATATCAGGAGTTAATTAATATAGAAATAGAAGGGGTGAAAACTTCAAATTTGAGATAACCGGAATTTCGAAATATAAGAGTTTGGGTTGGTGAGTATTAACTGTACTCCTCTTGTCATCGTAAGATTAATCACTGTGGCATAATAATATGCAACATGAGACGAAACATAAAAAATTACTTATTTATTCATTACAAAATTAACAACCATATCCACATGTAGATATTATCGGTATACCCCTGCAAACAATGTTTGGCAGGTCACTGTGTCACTTGGTTGGTCAGAAACAATGTTTGGGAGGTCACTGTGTCACTTGGTTGGTCAGAAACAATGTTTGGGAGGTCACTGTGTCACTTAGTTGGTCAGAAACAATGTTTGGGAGGTCACTGTGTCTGGTTGGTCAGTCGGTTGGTTTGTCAGTAACTTGTGGAGTGATTTACTTCCAATGTTTTTCGGTGAATGTCTTGAAACTTTGCACACATGATCAATATCAAGTGCATATGCGCGTGATGACATTTTGTGTCACTGACTTTATTGAATTCTTTGCAGAGATACTACCGTTGCACATAATTTTCTTGTGTAGCGAACTACTTCACCAGTTTTCAGTTGATTGATTTGAAACTTTGCATACATGATCAACATCACGTGTAGATGTGTGTGATGTTAACTTTGTGTTGCTGACTTTCATGCAGTTATTGCCCGTGCACTTACCAAAATATCTGTATTTACCATGATTAAATCCAGTTAAATATAACATTACAGTAGTGTAGTTGGTTAGATATATATATGTAAGTTTTAACATTTGAATGATATAGACTGCGACAGTGGTCGAGGGCTAAAGCATCCATCCCATGTACAGAAAGTCGTAGGCTCATACCAAAGATTTAAAAAATATTACAAGCTTCCTTGTTTGACACACACATTGAGATTGTTCTAGGACTGGTTGACCTGGTTTCAGTATAAAATGACTTGATCGGGTATCGAACCAAGTGTCTGCTGCATGATACTCTAGTGTGGCAGCACTTAGAATACTGTCCCAAGAAGACACCATTGTGATTGGACTGAAAAATTGTTGAATGCGACGCTAAACACCATACAACAACATTGAATGAATTTTGGATAAGATATGAAATACTACTTTCGGTAAGGGGTTAGCCTGCCACAATGGTCCTGTTAAGCTACTTGTACTTTTAATAGAAATAAATCAAACTTAAATATAAATACAACCTGGTACGAAACTACAATTTTTGAAAGCCGAGATGCCAATATAGATGGGGTTTTACTGTTCGGTAGGTATGATTTCATAAATTTACTGTCGTCTTTTAAGACATTAAAATTTATTTCATACATTGATTATTCCATCAAAGTTTTCCTCTTTTGTGTTGTCAGCATAATGGGTTGGTTTAATAATGTTTCTTGTCAGATCCATTATTTGGAAATCATTATTTACCTTTTAATATTAATGTCACTTTTCCATAATTAATAAGATTATTTTGATGAAGAATTTCAGAATATTATTATAGTGATAAACACAGATATAAAATATCACCCACACACACAGCTCTGTATTAATATTTCACTATCAGTGAGTAATATTATTTCTATTAATAATTTTCTTTACTTGCCAGAATTGACAGAATGTTTATACCAGACAATACAATCCACTTCATGAATTTACTATGAAGCTTCCAACAAAGACGTGTAATAAACACTATCACTAATGTTCTTGTAAATTTCACAAATTAGTAATAAAATCAGCACACAAAAAAAATATGGATAATATATTTACTGTCATGTAGTTTCTGGCTAAATCTCTAAAACAATCTGCCAGGCTCCGATTAGCACAGTCGGTTACAAGTCTTGACTATCAATCCAGGGTCGTGAGTTTGAATCCCCGCCCGTCAACAGTCTCCGTAATGATTAATATATGACATTTTGTCTCATTATCATTCGTCTCTCGCCACTGATTGAAGTTACATGCGGAGATTGGGTGTGCGAGAGTACTGGTTAACCTTTCAGGATCCCAGGAAACATTGGTTAGGTTAACTGATCGCCTGTTAACCCTCAATGGCATAAAAATGACGCTGTTCAATCAATCAATCTAAAACAATTTTATGCATCCTTTGTTTTGGACCATTCCATTAACGATTAAAAGAGGACATTATAAGAATTCATATACTAAGGGACTAACAATGTACAGTCCAAATTACCCATCAGCTGATTTGTGTCCACACTGCTCGCAAATGGTATCTTTTGAGATAAATAAGCCCTAAATTTAATTTTGCTAGTTTTTAGACATAATTTTACTAACTTGGCATTAACGTCATCATATATTACTTGCTAGGTTTTTACCCCTGCCTGCTCCTGTTGGTTTTTTCCCCCCGCTTCAACATATTTTTATATTTTATTCTCAACCCCCTACTCCTCCCCAACCCCAGATGTACATGCTCTACAAATTAAAACCAGAAAGTTGTAAAATGCTGTAGTCCAATGTGATCAGTCGCTGGTATGATCGGAGAAAATCGGCAAACTCAGAAATCATTACATACATGAGCGATATAATAATAGACACAATATAAACAGTCAAAACTTTTAAGCATGTATTTTTTAGTTAGTACAAAGTCACTGGAGACATGTGAATGTTTTTGAAAATCAAGCACAATTTAGTACAAAGTCACTGGAGACATGTGAATTTTTCTAAACACAAAGTCATCAAGGACAAGTAGATTGCTACATGTATTTTTCCTGTCGTACAATATGTCAGACTTCTGACATTAAGTCCTGGTGGCCATTAATCACTTACGTCTGTATGTCTTCCCTGCATTACCTTAATCAAGAAGCCATAAGAACATATGTACAGGATGGGGGGGGGAGGGGCTGTCGCATGTCTTCTACATGTTTCTTATAATTATGGGCTCGCAAAAGTTGATAATATTATTCATAGGATGTACAGTCTGGTTTTAAGAAATTAATAAAGATTTAATGCCATCAATGTTTGCTGCTGTCTGACCCAGGGTAGGTAGGAAGGTCAATGTTGGAAGAATCTTGTTGCAAATTGTTTATATATTATTCGAAAAACTAGCAATTTTTTCAGAAAAGGTCGCCCTTCACACCTCATAGAATCATTTCTAGTTTTCATAAGTGCAGATCTCGTACATGTAAGTATTGATCTAAATATGGTTTTTCAGGCAATGAATTTTTTGACTGGCGTAATGTTCCACGAATGAAATGGTCTTAATGCTATGTAAAGAAAGAAAGACTATCAATTATACAGATATAACATGGCAGATTAATTAATGTATAGAAATATATAGTCGGCTGAACAGCTGTGTTTGGTTTGACGTAATTATTACTTTTCATTCATTTTCCCATCATTCATGAAATGGTGACAACAAGCTTCACAGATTTGCTATTTCTTTCATCAAAAGTTTGTCAAAAGTTTATTGATTTGTTGCATTGTCTCCCTTACGCTAAAAGTTATGAACTATTATTAAAATTTTTGTTTAAGAGTTATTTCCCTTATACCAGAAAGATGCAAATATCAATAAAAATGTTCATTTGTTTTAAAAAATAGGTGAATACTTATTTTTTTTTTTTTTTTTCTAAGAATAGCATATACTTCTTGGCTTTTTGCCATATAAAGTTCAAGCAGTGTGTTTGCGTAGATTTTTTTCTTCTCTCTAATTAAGCGAGTGGAATGTAGGCTGGTTTTAATTACCTCTAATGAATTTGTTACTCTTTTACGCTGACATTATATTTCCCCAGGAGACCCACTTCTCGTGTTATGAAATTAGATTTTCCTTTTACATTTTTTGTTTCGTTAATTAGGAATTTTATTTCATGTTTAATTTTGTCGTTATATTAATAAAAAAGATCATCATGGCTTTGAACATGTGTTGAAGCTGTAATTTTTCATCAGCGCTCATATTTGTCCTTCACTAAATCGCGAACTAGTACTTCAGAATGTACGTTTCATGATTTATTTGATGGATAGCAACTTAAGACATGTTAAAATTTTCTCATAAAGGGATTTGTAATAAAAATGTCATTTAATGATTTAAAGGCCTTTTTTATGGCCCGTATTATTCTGATGGTTTTGGCGCCTAAATCGCAGGGGTTTGTATGCGCAGAACAGGTACTGTTTGGGTATAAATCACTTCACATTATCTACCATACTTTCTTTCCATCGGAGCAGATTTCTGCGCTGACTTATAACCGCACGGACAAAAGTCGCCAGTAAAGGCAATTTTTCTACGCTTGTCTGCATATACAATGCGTGGAAATTCACTTTGGATGGACACTACACAATGAATACATGTGTATTTCCACACGTGCTTCTATAAACTCTGCACAGACAATTTGCATCATGGAAATTGATTGTCTGTGTGCCTGTTAATACTATGTGACAAAAAGTAACTTCGGGAAAAAACAGCACAGCAAAAATATGCGCCATGGAAAAATGGCTTAAGGCTATTTTCTAAGGATTGATAATACAAAAGTTATGTATTGTAAAATGTTGTGATACTGATATTGAGTATTTCATTATGAAATCATCCAGAAATTGTTTGCTCAACTTTTGTGATTTATTTTTTAACGATAATTAATGGAAAGAGATTTAAATTTTTAACATTTTTTTTTTTGAATTTTAGTTACTTTTAATATTTCATGTACATGTGTTAGATAATCTGTTGTTTTTATTTGTTGGGTTAGGGAGTAACATTGTAGGGGTGGATAGGGTGAAGGAGAGGGGGTGCAAAACAAGAGAATTACAGGATCAGTGAGTTACTGTTTATTTGAAATGTTTTCATAGAATCTTTATTTTTCACTCTGTATTAAAAAGTTGACACATAACAGTTCATAAAGGTCAATAATTAAACATTCAAATGATCATATTTAGAGTTTTTCTTCCCATTTTCGTACCACTGATTCTCTAAAAATAAAAACGTCTTACGTTTCTTAAGGCATAAATAAAGAGAAGTTCAAATTCAGGTCAGCCGATTGCATTCAATCAACTGGATGATTTGAGAAACATTGTGAGTTTAATGTACAAAAACAAACTTAAAAGGAATGATAAAAATTGAATAGATAGTGTACACTACAGTTCTGCCATTAAATGAACGAGACAGATAACAGCATTATTGTAGAAACAGACTGTGTGATTCATTCTGAGGTCTTCGTCCCACAGTAAAATCAGGATGTCATATAAATATTACCTTTAATGTGCTAAAATCAGCATCAAACTCCATTAAAATCAATCAGTCAAACCTAATGTATAACATTGCTGACACAAACTTCCCCTTTAACATTATAAGTGATATCTGTCAGGGTGAATGCACAGTAAATATTGTGCATTTTCTGCCATTGCAGAAACAAGACAGATAAAATCAGGGTTGTTTGTGTGTGAAATACCATTTTGAGTTCACTATTTTATAAGTAACTGTAAACTTATAGTTTTAAAATTGTTTAACTGGAACATATAAGTGGCTGCATTTCCCCTTTAACAACAGACCAGTATAATGTCCAAGCTATCTGATTGATGGTATGTCCCTATTGATACACAGGCTGGAAAATGATTTTGATTTGTATTTGTTGATTAAATATTGCCATTATTCAGTCTGTCAAATGTTGGATTGGAAATCAATATTTAAGTATGTGACATCAATTAATCCATTGTTTACCTTGGGTATTACCTAATATGGTCAATTATATCCTTCAGTTTGAAGAGCTTGATTCCATTATCAGGGTGAAAATAGAGCAGTTGTCTTTATCTAGAGCACATAATAGTGGAACATTTCCGTTACGAGTTTTCGTATTTTCAGCGTTAAGTACTCATTGCGATGAGAGATTATATAAGAATTGTTGAATAAAAATAGAATTGGGTTAGAGTAGAAGCATCTATACATACAGGCAGATAACAGCGAATATTTGATGTTTGTTTTGTCCCCAGGGACAAAGTGGCCGTCATTGTTTTCAAGTGACCTACTGAAAACACTGGCCAGCAGAGAAAAAGGTCATTTGACATTGTCACTTTATATATTGCCAATAGGTGTAAAGATGCTGTCACTCAGGCGTGACCTCCTGGTGGAGTTATAATATCTGTCTGAGTTGGTCTGTGTTGGCAGTCCTTGCAATGTACTACAATAAAAACAAGTAAAAGTTTATGAATGGCATCAATTCAACAAAGATTTTGGTTAAAGAAATGAAAGTGTTAAACCCAATAAACGAACTCAACCTTTATGTTTGTGTTTGCCTCTAAAATTATAGTTGAGTTTGGTTGATTGATTTATTGAATATTTAGCGTCATTTTTTTGCCATTGAGGGCTAACAGATGATCAGTTAACCTAACCACTGTTTTCCTGGGATCCTGAAAGGTTAACCAGTACTCTAGCATACCCAATCTCTGCAAGTAAATGAAAACTTTCCCACTTTAATCAGCGGTGAGAGACAAATGATAATAAGACAAAATGCCATATATTAATCATCACCAAGACAATTGCCGAGCGGGGATTCAAACTCACCACCCCTAGATTAAGTCAGATGCTCTACTGAATAAGCTATTCGGGCCCGGCAATATAATTGGACCATTACATTATAAATAAAGAAGGTGTGTTAATTAGGCTTTTACTAACTGAGAGCCAAACAAGGTAGATCTTGACCAACAGATAGCGACTAGTATCATCAATTTGAACAGTTGTTGTTGTTGGAATATGATGTTCAGCATCGCTTTCAACATTTTTCCAGTTTTATCGTGACAGTGTCTACTTGAAACAGTGCTGCAGACACATGGTATTATACCCTACCCATTACATTAAACTGACACTGGGCTGACTTGATCAGTTAACCTAACCAATGTTTCCTGGGATTAACCAGTACTCGAGCACACCCCATCTCCGCAAGTAACTGATAACTTTCCCACTTGAATCAGTGGTGAGAGACGAATGATAATGAGACACAATGTCCTATATCAATCATCACCGAGACTGTTGCCGGGCGGGGAATTCAAACTCCTGGATTGATAGTCAGACACGCGTAACCGACTGAGCTAATCGGGCCCGGCGAAATATATAAAATGTTGAAATATAAAATAAATGAAATATGTTTATATTTAGCTAAGAGAGAGTTTCTTCAAGACTGTTTTGGTTTGCTTTAATCATAGTACTAGTGTTTATAAATACTGCAACAATTTCGCATTCTTATTTTTCAGACCTTTGATTTCAGTTTTTCAAAAACAACACTTAATTACAAGGGACTGCGAGAATTCCCATACATTATTCAGGAGAGAATAATTACGGCCTCCTACAAATTTCACAATTTTATTTTTTACGCTATTTCTCCAGTCTTTACCGTCGATAGAAGGGCATCACCAGTTGATTAGAATTTGAAATCGATGTAAACAAAGGCATTCCCATTCTCAATGAGCAGTTCCAAGAACATGTTTATTCTAGAATTAGTTAATTATACGACTGATTTGAATCTCATGTCAAGTGTTTTGTCCATTGATGGTGCAATGTGAAAATACTAATGGAGTCTAATTGAAAGCCAATATTTTGTATTGTTATACTGTTCAACGCTCCCAATTAACTGATAATTGCCAATCAGGATTGTGACACACTTGTGTGCGTGCACGCAGGGGGAGAGAGAGATACAAATGAAACACTTAGAAATGTAACTCAAACATGGTACTGTTGTTGCCTTTAGTATTCTTGTACAATTGATGCTGCAAGAGTCATTGTATTGCCATTTGTGATCGCTGATTGGCAGCATATTAGAAGAAAAAATGGACTCATTTGAGGATAAAAAACATGTATTATGTTTCCTTTTTCACAAAATCACAAGGAGTTAACAATGACAATGGACTGTTTGAACTTTGATTGAGATGCACATGTCACAAATGTGACTCAGTTACAAATGTCTTGTTCCTGTACTTGAATGTCATGTCAACTGTTACATTCCATCATGTAGTGAAAACTATATTAGTTTTATAAAAGTGTTAATATTTTCTTAAATATCGAGTTTACAGTAGTATGCGAACATGAGTAAATTTCAATTTTACTCACGTAAGTGTCACAAAAATAATACCTAACATAGAAATGGATATATTGGTAGTTTGCGAGATAATTTAATTTGTTTAAATGGTTGGCGGGTGGCACCACATGACCCGGCATGATGGCTAGTGTCATCATAGTGGTCAACAAACTGACCACAGAGCACTCGAAAAAGAGTTAACAAGTTCTTAACCCTTTACTCCATAGATACGCGTTTTCCTGCACCAATCACAGAAGGCCTTTGAAAACAGTGCAGGAAGAGTTCAGATTGCTCGTGACGAGCAATCTGAACACTTCCTGCACTGTTTTCCACTCTGTCAGTTAATATAAACATAATTCACCCATTGCTGATATGTGGTGAATTAATGCTTTCAATATTAGAGGTGTCCAAAGGCGTCTTTATGAAGAAAAGGGTTAATTATGTATATACCCTTGATAACTGATGTATTATTTGTTGGCCTAATTGATCATTGATTTAAACCTCTCTGCTGAACTATAATTCTGTCATTAATACGAGAAAGAAATGATTAATTTTGGTTAGCAGGGGACTAATAATTGTAGTCTGGTATATGAAATCTTGAGTGATCCTTCAGAAATTAATTGTTAACTGTTCCCTGATTTAGATTTCTGAATTAATAGTAGGGAAATGTATTTTTCTGTTTCTACTTCCTATTTGTTGCTGAATAAATGGTGGAATGGTAAGGAGGCGGTATAACAAAAAATACATCACTGACTATAAACATATATCCCAGTCTGTTGGTCATTGTTAATCTTTTTTTATTAAAAAAAACAAACTGTATTATCTACGCTTAAGTGTTGAAAGGCACATTATCATAATATTATGCCAACAAAATGATCAAAATATATGTTATATATCACATCTCTGCGCGGTATCAATCAATTATCAATTTTGTGTTTTTATAGATTTTTCACTCATATTTTCAAAATTAGCGCAATGTCACCAGGAAAAGTGCTAATAACTTCATAAGTATGAAGTTTCGTAATGTAATACTTTGATATTAATATCTGTGTCAGGTTATTACCATATTCCCGCTAATAAACACCCCTGGGGAATGCATTTTTCGGACAATTTAGAAGGGGGATGGCATTTATTAGGGGTGGGGGAGCATACTGTAACTTCATTCACTTGATGCATAAACAAAAGAAAAACTGAATTCGACATTTCCGTGTGTGTGTGTGTGTGTGGGGGGGGGGGGGGGGGGGGGGGGGGGTTCAAAAGAAATCATTTAATAATCACAGTCATCAAAGTATGGATATGCATTTGTTTGGTTTCCAAGTATTGACCTTGACTGATAGCCATATATTCAACTATGTCACAGCATCATGTGAGAACAATTTACCTTAATTTCACATTTAAAAAGATTGCTTTGAATTAATAGTAATGGCAATAGGGGCTGCGAAGGGTCCGAAATGAATAATTCAACTACTAAACAGGTCAATGTACTGATTGATAGGGATTGAGATGAATTAAAGATTGACTTATAGGGGTGGTGATTATACCCTCACAGGCACACTTCCTGTCATGGACGTGATTAGATGGTCGATTGTTGATACACCGACTGGTCAATTAAACTTGTTTATCTTACTCTACAGGTGCCCACTCGCTGACCACTGGTCACTTGACATCTGCCCATGTGACCATATGTCACAAACGGCTTGCAACTTAAAGCATTTGTGGCTCCAGTCTTAATTAAGTTGTGTCTGTTGAACTTTGGTTATATTTGAATATTAAATTTGAAAATTAACAATTATCTACTTTCAATTATATGTCTGATAAAATATTGTTTTTGTGATGAAATCTTTTATTCTATGTGAGACATAGATACATTGTTATACAAGAAACAGGTATCAATAAACTTTATAACTTTGAAACTGAACACATTACATGGTAACTGTAAATAACAGAACATTAATACAATGTCTTGCAAAGTAATATTTTAAATTTGAATAAAAAAACTTGTTAACTTGATCTTGCAAGGAAGATTTTGTTTGAATATTAAGCGTCCTTTTTATGCCATTGAGACCTTACAGGTGATCGGTTCACCTAACCACTCTGACAATGATGTGCAATGTTGTATCAGTCATTACAGAGACTGTGGCTGGATGGGGATTCAAATTCACTACCGCTGGATTGATAGTCAGACGTGCTACCAACTGAGCTAACCAGGCCTGGCTTGTAAGGAAGAGACAAATGGTTTTCCAGTAAAATCTTTTTTCAAATTGAGTCTAACAAAATCATTGACATTAAGTATGATTACTGTTAAGAAGTATACATTACCGTGTATTATGACTTTGTCTGTAAACATTGAAAAAAAAGTCAGTTTTTAATGTCTAAAATCTAAATAAAAGTATTTCTAAAGTGAAATGAAGATTTTTTTCTGTTGGAGAAATACAGTTAGGTAGCCTGAAATATCATAAAGAAGATAGACAAATTTATTCCCATCTTAAAAATGTTATTAAAATGCCAGATTTGTGACATTCAGCAAGATACTAGGGAATGATATCATTGATTAGTTGGTGAGCAGAGACTTGGTCAAGAGAGGTCAATACTTCTGGAGGACACTACTGACCACAGGGGCTTCACTGCTAATGGATTGATATAGCTGATTATACATGATAAACCTCTCTCCTGTTAAGTTCTGCTCCATTGTTTTATCATCAATTAAAAGAGTTGGTCGGAGAATATGACTTATCGGATGTGCTAGTTTATGGCGGGATACGGCTCTGTAACACTGGCTGTATTTTGTTAGAGTGGTCATATCAGCTGGGTATTGGACTGAAGTCAACCTGACTGTATCAGTGGTCAAGAGTGGTCAAGATGGACTGACCAGGGGCTGTCTGGGAATAACACTAATGGACTGATAGCTGCATGATAAACTTGATTGTTTTCAAAGCAAGCTCTTAGCTTATCTGTATTCCACTTGAGTCAGCTTCCAGCAGTAGCGGGGTGGACAATCTACTCCAATATACTGGTCATGATGAATTGATGTGAAATTTTGCTTACACCTAATTATAGATTGGTTATGATATTGAACAGTCAGTTGAGAGTGTATATTCTAATTTGTGCCATCAATTACATTTTTGAAAGCAGCAAACTGTATTTAGAAGTCACATGGTCTGTTTTCTACGTTACGTACATATAAAAAAAAATTCTGGTTGTTGAAAACAATGTTACCCATCTCTGGGTAAAACTGTATGGTTGGTTGGATTCTGTATTAATTTATTAAAGCTTGAGTGCAAAGTCAGCTCAGAGCTTTTATATGAGCAGCTGTCGAGTAGGCTTACTGCATAGAACCAGTATTGTTTTGAGAGGTATGTGGTCAAGCTGTGGATTGAACCACGACCTCTTGTGTGTGAGCAACCAACACTCTATCCACTGCACTTCCACCCTGTTCTATAATTTTGTGCTATTTGAACAGCGTTTGGTTGTAACTAGTATTGTTTCAGGTTGGAATCTTGTATCTGGTTTAAAATTTATTGGAACCTGTTTTTTATTTGGTTGGAGCCTGTTTTGTATTTGGTTAGTACCTGTGTTGTATCTGGTTGGAGCCTGTTTTGTATTTGGTTAGTACCTGTTTTGTATCTGGTTGGAGTCTGTTTTGTATTCAGTTGGAGCCTGTTTTGTATTTGGTTGGATCTCGTTTTGTTTTTGGTTGGAGCCTGTTTTGTATTTGGTTGGAACCTGTTTTGAATTTGGTTGGAACCTGTTTTGTATCTGGTTGGAGCCTGTTTTGTATTTGGTTGGAACCTGTATTGTTTTTGGTTGGAGCCTGTTTTGTATTTGGTTGGAGCCTGTTTTGTATTTGGTTGGAACCTGTTTTGTATCTCGTTGGAGCCTGTTTTGTATTTGGTTGGAACCTGTTTTGTATCTCGTTGGAACCTGTTTTGTATTTGGTTGGAACCTGTTTTGTATTTGGTTGGCACTTGTTTTGTTTTTGGTTGGAACCTGTTTTGTATTTGGTTGGAACCGTTTTGTATTTGGTTGGAACCTGTTTTGTATCTGCTTTGAGCCTGTTTTGTATCTGGTTGGAGCATGTTTTGTATTTGGTTGGAGTCTGTTTTGTATTTGGTTGGAACCTGTTTTATATTTGGTTGGAGCTGGTTTTGATTTTGGTTGGAACCTGTTTTGTGTTTGGTTGGAACCTGTTTTGTATTTGGTCAGAGTCTGAATTTCATCTGGTTGGAACCTGTTTTGTTTGGAGCATATGTATGAATTGTATCTGGTTGGAATGGTCAATACTGAATATTGGCCAAGAAGTGTTTGGTAGTACATGACAATCAGAAAGAGAAATTCTACTCTTCTGCAGAGATTGGTAGTTTATATCCATATCTTCAACCCATATATGTCACAGGCAGTATGAAAACATCCCACCAGTTTTAAAATTTAATTATTATATCTTAGGTTCTTTTAATAACATTTCAATTCTATGTTCGTCTTTCTTGGAACTATTGTACACTGAGAATAATATGGCTTTCAATAGCTCTATGGTGATTTTATTGTTTAAACAGTCTCCATGGTTTGAAGTGCTTGGTCAACAAAGCCCTCCATATTGCTGCCATATTTTCCTGTGATCTTTTTACAGTACAAAAGGATCCTTAATTGTTCCGCATTACAGGCATCAACCTTGTCCAAATAAGTGGCCAGCTAGTATTCTAACCATATACAACTGTATAATCATGGCCTACTGGTTATACCAAAGTTTACCTGTAACCAAGGTACAGTGGAATGATATCTGAAAGATTTTTTTTTTCATGGAGCCTGTTTGTTAAAAACATGACAGGCTATTGTTTTAAACTAATCATATAGATTGTTGAAAATGCGTTATAATGCATCAACCTTTGCATGTGGTCAATTGATCAACCTTTGCATGTGGTTGATTGATCAACCTATGCATATGATTGATCAACATAATATGTAAGTGATTGATTGATCAACCTATACATATGATTGATCAACCTGTACATATAAGTGATGATCAACCTATGAATGTGGTTGATTGATCAACCTCTATATGTAAGTGATTGATAAACTTATGTATGTGGTTGATTGATCAACCTATGCATTTGATTTATTGATCAACCTATGCATGTGGGCAGTTGATCAACCTATGCATGTGGGTGATTGATCAATGTATGCATGTGAGCAATTGATCAACCTATGTGGGTGATTGATCAATGTAAGCATGTGAGCAGTTGATGAACCTATGCATGTGGGTGATTGATCAATGTAAGCATGTGACCAATTGATCAACCTATGCATGTTGGTGATTGATCATTGTAAGCATGTTACCACATGATAAACCTATGCATGTTGGTGATTGATCAATGTAAGCATGTGACCAATTGATCAACCTATGCATGTGGGTGATTGATCAATGTATGCATGTGAGCAATTGATCAACCTATGTGGGTGATTGATCAATGTAAGCATGTGAGCAATTGATCAACCTATGCATGTGGGTGATTGATCAATGTAAGCATGTGACCAAATGATCAACCTATGTATGTGGTCTATTGATCAACCTATGCATGTGGCGATTGTTGGCCAAATAACATAAAATAATTTAATATTGGGAACTGACCTTACCAGGTTTTTCTATCTTGGTACAAATATGACACTACAAATATGATAGTTTGGTACAAATATGATAGGTCAGTTCAGTACAAATATGATAGGTCAATACAAATATGATAGGTCGCATTGCCTATTGAAAATATTGTTGCTGACCCTGGAAAATTTTTAAAGTAAATTTTGTTTGTACCTTCATCATATTATGAAAAAATTAAATGCAACACTCCTTAGTTAGAACTGAACGAGTTGATATCAATCACTGTCGTTAAAATGTTTGGTTATGTCATGACCTCACTGGTAGGGCATCATGTGAGAGGGTGGGGCACTTATGACATGTAACTCGGTGAGCGTCATATGACTTCTAATTGGGTAGGGCATCTTGCTAAGGCTTTTGAATGGGGTGTAATGCCATTTTGTAAACACGGTTATATTTGGCAACCAGTGAAGGAGACCTCAGACATGTGGACATGAGGAGAACGGCTGTCCTTCTGCAAGTAACTGGCAAACCTTCTCACATAAACTTTGTGTACTGAACTGGGCTTCAACCCATGACCTCAACAGTGAGAGGTAAGTGAATATGAGACAGCGGTTTAGACCGCTCTGCTACGGAGGAGGTTTTGAATGACGATGAGATTGTTAAAAAGCTGTTGATGTTAGTGTTGTACACACTGCAGGAATTGTCTCCCTTTGACAAGAACCTGGAAAATTTCATTCTGTTGACAAACCAGACACACAATCAATGTAATGTGATTGAATTATTTATTTGATAATTGATTTTGTCACGTTGTTACCTGGCGCTGGATCTAGATTATAGATGGGTAGATTCATGTAGATAAAGAGGTTGCCTCCTGTATTTATGGAATGAGACGGGGAACAAATGATCATAGGTCAGACTGACCGCTGGCTGATATAAACAAGTATCAACTGGACAGGCGGTGATGGTGATGAATAATGATATATGAGGCTGACATTCATTTTGATTGCCATTTGTACTTAGATATGTTCGGATACTTTTACAATTAGGAAAAATAACAACTGAACTCATAACTTCAATAAAAGGGAATTTATCAGAATTATTTCAGAAATTTAGAATTGGCTAAATATATTTTTTCCTAATATATCATGCCTATATACACTCACTGACCCCTGTTTTACTGTAAATTAGCATTTAGTGTTCGGTTCTCATCTGTTTTAACATTTGCAGACAATACAGACTCCAAATTTTGTTTTAAAGGCAGCATATCAAGAAAAATGGCTAAAAATGTCTAAAAAATATATCAATTATTTTTTAAAATGGATAAAAAGTATCTTATTAGCATTGATAAATAAAAAATTGTGCATGAATGTTAAATTCACCAAATCATGACAAAAACAATGTTTTAATCGGAATTGTGAATAGACCGCACATAAATACTTCTTGAATGCTTAAATGCATGCTAAAAGCTGTATCTTGATATGACCCTCAGTGTTTTATGTTTTGACATTTGAATGATGGCAAGAGTAAAGAGTTAAGTTTAGTATTAAAAAGCAAGGATTTATTGAAATACAGATATGCTTACAAAATTTGAAAGGTCTGCAATGGGTTTGGGGATCTTTGTACATTCTGCATGGCCCAGTTGGTCTGACTGCTTGGCCCAAATATCAAGTTTAGTTGACCTGATTTATCCTAATTTGCCCCATAAGTTTTTATTTAGCCAATGGTAACAAATACCATTGTCTCATAAAACATCTGGTCTGGACATGAAAAGCATGATTATTTACATATTTTTTTTTGTGTTGAATACACAATATTATATCAACTTACTTTGTGTAAATATTTTTTCAGAAACTTGATTTACCTTGTCCCCATTTTTCTGATTGTTTATGTTACTAAAACCACTTCATTTTCCCAGTATTTGATTATTTTTCTTCACGATATTTTTACTACGGACTACTACAACGTACTTGGTGACAGTTGGCTGGATCAATATGTCCCATAATCCCTTGGGCAATCTGTTGATATCAGTAGCTGAACCATTTGTCATCACTTACACAATCAACATTATGAATGTCAAGGTAATAAATCGTGGTGAAGCTGGCATACTTATCAAGATCAAATAATACCTTTTTATAGAAACTCTGAAGCATGTTGCAAACCTACGCATGAGAAATGATGAATTATAAATATTGATAACACTGGGCTAGCTGTAAATTTAAAGGAATCACTGTTTCATTTGGTCATAATGGAGCCTTGGTCTAATGATGGATAAACGTTTTTTGTCAAGTAATTGCTCGTAAAACAGGAGATATCTGTGATTATTTAGGATCAATAAAAAAAATGAACTGTTTATATTGCAAGATTGTGGATTGATTGATTGATTGATTGAATATTTAGCATCATTTTAATGCAATCGAGGGCTAACAGATGATAAGTTAACCTAATAGACCACTGTTTCCTGGAAGATTAACCATTACTAAAGAACACCCCATCTCCCCAAGTAACTGATAACTTTTCCACTTGAATCAGCAGTGAGAGACGAATGACAACATATATCAGTCATCACGGAGACTGTGGTCAGGTGGGGATTCAAACTCACTACCCCTGTATTGATAGTCAGGCGCGTGACCGACTGAACTAATCTGGCCCGGCACAAGATTATGGACTTAACATTTAGTAAAGATTGTTTATTATATATATATATAGGTGAGCAAACCTAGCATGATAAGAAATGTATTTAAAGTTCACAGAAGTCTTGTATTCCGCTTAGAAATAAATTATGGAAAGAAATTTAATGGAAGTGATGTTATGGGTAAAATTATTGTGGTTTCATCAGATTTTTCATGACAATTCAATGTTTGTCAAGTAAAACAAAAAAGCGTCCAGCACTTACTCAGGTAATGCCATTGTACCGGAGTTCTACAAATGACTTCTGTAAGGCAGATTTTCAATGTACTAGATGTAGATTATCACAAATCATCTCTACTTCTTAAATAAAAGACATTTAAATAGCACATTTATTATTTTTATCCTTTTCCATATTTGGAATAAGTGGTTAGCATGTGTTTGTGTTTGAGAAGGACAGGTGGTGTTTCCATGGTGATTATCTCTGTCAGACACCTTTTGTCTCTCCCATAGTGGAGAGTACTAGTAGCCAGGTATCCTTGACCTCTTCACCTGTAGTCTTGTGTTTGCAGTACAGCAGCAAATCAATGAAATTGAATTAATTGGCAATAAATTATCAGTAAATTGTCGTTGGTTGTGACATGTCAACTTATTATGATGATTTACACAATCTTCATACATTGTTCTTTTTTATGGGAAATTGGGAAATTTGCTTTTTTGCAGGTTCATTTCCATTGTTGATCAATAAGGCTCCATTAACCACAGAAATTTTATCTGTACAACTTTTATTTTAGACATGTAACAAGCCGAGTTCAATTACAAGTTTATCTAAATATAGAATAGGCATGAATATGGCTTTATTATCAGTGGATTTTTAAAGTTATATACCGAGGTGCACCACATTATCATGAAGGATTCTTGGTTTGAAATGAAAGAAGAATACTTTTATAAAAATATACAGTCAAACCTGTTTAAGCGGTCACCTCTATTAAGCAGCCACTCTTCTTAAACAGCCACATTTGCTATTTCCCATTTCTTAGTATACTTTTGGAGCAAATTGACCTGTATTAAGCAACAACCTGTCTTTATAGGTCACTTTTGCTCCTTCACTTGACTCGCTGCTTTAGACAGGTTTGACAATATATGTGATAATCATAAAACTGGAGATATTTTCTACATTTTATGGAAATACAACTTATAATAAAACAGCCCTTTGTCTATAGTCTGTCCCCATCTGGCTTCTAATCCTCTCACTTGTCACTCACAGTTTAGATGAAGATGGTCTTGTTATGTTATATACATGTTATAAATGTTCATGCGCGTGTAGTTGTCCAGATTCAAAACATGATAACAACTTTTTGCCAATAGTATACATTGTTTGTATTTTAAATCCAAAGATTAGGATTAATTTCGAAATATGAAAATCTTAAAAAATGTACATTAGATTGAGTATAAAACATGTACAGTACTAAAGTGTTAAACAAATTTTCATAAAAGCCAGGGGCCTCAATCACTAACCTTCATAAGTCTGATTGATATTTTGTATAAACAATTAAGAGACCTACAAACATTTAATTTACGAAATATTTGTGGAAATTGTACTTCAAATTTTGTTCTTTTGCTTATGTACATTTTTATGTTGATGCCAGTGAAACCCTGAATGTGTACCATAATTATCTTCTATTGAATCATTAGACCTAATAGGTAATATTCATGTAGATATTTATGTTGTGTTATGTGAAACACATACATTAGTGTAAAACTCGTTAATATGATATGTTTAGCTGCGTATGAAACAAGGAGTTCTAATTGTCTAGTTAAAAAGTCGAGTGGCAAGTTGAAAAACCGAGTTTCAAGTTGAAAAGTCAAGTGTCCTGTACGAAAAGACAAGTAAGAAAAGTTGATCAAGAAAGTTGCATGTCGAGTAAGAATATTGAATGTCGAGTAAGAAGTGTAAAAATAGATGTTCATAATGGCTAGGTGTGTATAATTTAATTTTAGTGTAAAACTATATTTTCCTATTCTCTATTCCAACTGGGCGTGTATAATGTAATTTTAGTGTAAAACTATATTTTCCCGTTCTCTATTCCAGCTAGACGTTTATAATTGAATTTTAGTGTAAAACTATATTTTCCTGTTCTCTATTCCAGCGAAGGAGAAGATAGTTACAGATGCTGGCAAGCTGTATGTCCTGGACACGCTACTTCAGAGATTGAAGAAGGAAGGACACAGAGTTCTCATATACTCCCAGATGACCAAGATGATAGATCTACTGGAGGTCTGTACACAGTACTCCAGTGTTTATAGTACTCTTTTTGTTCATGACGCCGGGCTCGATTAGCTCAGTCAGTTATGCATCTGACTATCAATCCAGGGGTCATGAATTCGAATCCTGCCCTGTAACAGTTTCTGTGGTGATTGATATACGACATTGTGTCCCATTATCATTCGTCTCCCACTGCTGATTGAAAAGGGAAAGTTATCAGTTACTTGCGGAGATGAGGTGTGTTTGAGTACTGGTTAACCTTTCAGGATTCCAGGAAAAAGTGGTTAGGTTAACTGATCGTCTGTTAGCCCTCAATCAATCAGTTGTTCACGTCAGTCACATTTGCTCACATATTAACATTATTTTTATTGATGTAACTCATGTTACTCACATTATCATAATATTGTACTTACTTGAGGCTACTCAGTGGTATACAATGTCATTTCAAAGTCGCGTGGCACTTACCACTAAAGTCATGGGTTCAAGCCAACCTTATATGAGACAATTCATCATTTACTTGTGGAAGACAGGACTGTGTTTTGTTCAGATTTATATATATGCACCAGAGGTGTTTCTCCACCAATACCACTGGATACCACCTGTAATGAGAACTCATAAGGTAGCATAGAGTTGAAAAGTAAAGCAAGATAGACAACGAAATTTCAAAATATAAATACAAGACAATATGCAAAACGACAGAATTAACTTTTTAACCCTTTACTCCATAGATACGCATTTTCCCGCACCAATCACAGAAGGCCTTTGAAAACAGTGCAGGAAGAGTTCAGTTTGCTTGTAACAAGCAATCTGAACACTTCCTGCACTGTTTTCCACTATGTCAGTTAATATGAACATAATTCACTCAATAATTCAAAAGCCTTCTATATTAGGTGTCCAAAGGCGTCTATATTAGAGGTGTCCAAAGGCATCTATATTAGAGGTGTCCAAAGGCGTCTATATTAGAGGTGTCCAAAGGCGTCTATATGAAGTAAAGGGTTAAGTAGACGAGATTGATCATAATCCTCATCCCACACTGTATCTGTACATCTCGATGCCGGTTATTTTAGACAGGATGTTGCAGCTCACTAGGTCTGTCAGTATATCGCCACGGTGATGGATGTTTCCTTCTCTGTCTGCCCGACTCTCATTATAAGATGATACTTTATGATTAGTTGGCAGCTCATCTTCTCCCCTCTCATTTAGATGATGATCTTTTTATTAAATCCATTGTGCAAATGTATCATTGAGACACCGATCCATTTTGGTGCTTTGCTGCAGGTCGTCCAGCCCATTGTGTGGGCCGGTAATTTGCTGATATATGGTCATTATAGTGGGTGGGAAGCTTATTTTACCTTTGTGTTCAAGTAGATGAATGTCTGGTTCACTTTGAACTGATCATGATCAAAATGAAAAAAGAATAGAATAAATGTTTCATTGTCATGTCAAATAGATAGGTTCTGTTATGATATATTGGGATAAAGACTTCCTGGGTGATTGTTATGGGGATTAATGATCCCAAAATGGGATAGTATGATATATCACTGAGAGTAGGGGGTATACCTAATGTAGGGTACTTGACCAGGTGTGGTAGGACAACTAAAACTGTTGTGTTGGGAAGACCAGGGTAGGAATTTCATGTCATGAATGATGTATGATGGGAATGTATGCTTGTACATAGTCTAGTTCAATATTGAACAAATCAGATATCAAATTTAAACATGAAAACAATTTTATCCATATGTTTTGAGTACAGGTTATTGGCTTTAATACAGAAAAAATACAGAATTCGTATTCAAATGTTTTTTGTTTGTTTTTTAAATTCAAATATTTTGAAATGCTAACAATAACACTGTTATAGTCTCCAATTATACATTAAAAAAAACATGTTATTCATAACACTAGTTTTCCGTTTTTGAAATGTTGACAGATTGTGTTTTCATGCGTAATGTATACATAATCCCCACTCGCACCATGTGATGTGATTTTAATCACCGTCGTGGCCTTAATCTCGTCATTAACTGGTCCGAAAACCATTTGAGGTTGTGGGCCTTATTCAACAAGTTAAAATTGGACAGATCGCCCCAGTGTGATGCCAGTCTCATGTTTGACAGTTGTTTTTGTCCCTGTTTCAACTCAATTACATATCAAGCGGTATAAGATTGGCCCGAAAGCTTGACCGGTTTTCTGTACGGATGGTCAGCGATTGTGTTCATGACCTCGTTTCTGCTTGCTTTTGCAAAAGCCGCTCTGTTTTTGTATTGGAAGCTAATTCAGAAGTTGTGATAAGATCTGACAGAGTGGTCTGTTACAAGCGTTATAGCTGTGTTTAAGTCAAATAAACAGTTGGGGCACTTTGGCGTTGACTCAGTTGACTTTTTGGCAGGGGGAGCTTGAGAAATGACCGCAAGCAACTTTCTCATCCGCGTCAAATCTGCAGCTATTGTGTATTTGTTGATGGTCACTTCAAGTTATGTAGAAAGAGTGGAAATTAAATTTCTTTGCCCATTTTGTTAATTTAAATTGGTTTTGAATTGGTAAAGTAAAACATACTCAAGTCAAGTGTTTGGGGTCATCAAACCTGATTGTCTGTAAATGTTAGCAACACCGCAACTGTATAGTAACCCATGTTTGATAGTGATGGAAGAGAGGTTGATGGAGAAGAATTTAAATCTAATAGATGTTCTGTAAACATGAAAATATATTGGTGTGTAAATGAATTGTCAAAAAGTTATTGGGTATGTCTGATTGAAATGTAATAAACCTGGTTGATTTTTATGCCATTTGTAAAATTAAATTGTATTTTCTATAGTTTTATGATATACTAATTGTTTTTTTGCTGAATTACTATAAAGCGAGTTTAAAGATTTTATGAATATTTGTTGGGTTCTTATACGTTATAGAACCAGTGCTAGGTGTTGTTTTTGGGAGGACATCAGATTGAGCCTGGGATCGACCCCGCAACCTTTATAAGACCATGCATACCAGTACTACATATAGCCATCTATAGTCTATACCATTGTTGTGTTGGTGATAAAATCTGACCACCTAGGAAAAGTCAGCTTGCCCTGCCTCACTGTTAAGATGGGGTTATTTTACTTCTATTATGAAACTATAGTTAAAACAACTCGGTAATTTTACTTCTATTGTGAAACTATAGTTAAAACAACTCTGTTATTTTACTTCTATTGTGAAACTTTAGTTAAAACAACTCGGTTATTTTACTTCTATTGTGAAACTATAGTTAAAACAACTCTGTTATTTTACTTCTATTGTGAAACTTTAGTTAAAACAGCTCGGTTATTTTACTTCTATTGTGAAACTATAGTTAAAACAACTCTGTTATTTTACTTCTATTGTGAAACTATAGTTAAAACAGCTCGGTAATTTTACTTCTATTGTGAAACTATAGTTAAAACAACTCAGTTATTTTACTTCTATTGTGAAACTATAGATAAAAAAAACTTGGTTACTTTACTTCTATTGTGAAACTATAGTTAAAACAACTCTGTTATTTTACTTCTATTGTGAAACTATAGTTAAAACAGCTCAGTTATTTTACTTCTATTGTGAAACTATAGTTAAAACAACTCTGTTATTTTACTTCTATTGTGAAACTATAGTTAAAACAGCTCAGTAATTTTACTTCTATTGTGAAACTATAGTTAAAACAACTCAGTTATTTTACTTCTATTGTGAAACTATAGTTAAAACAGCTCAGTTATTTTACTTCTATTGTGAAACTATAGTTAAAACAACTCAGTTATTTTACTTCTATTGTGAAACTATAGTTAAAACAGCTCAGTTATTTTACTTCTATTGTGAAACTATAGTTAAAACAACTCTGTTATTTCACTTCTATTGTGAAACTATAGTTAAAACAACTTAGGCAAGTCAGCCTCGAAGTCTTCCTGGGTAGTATTAAGCATGTGCAGATAGAGTTCCTTCTCAAGGACATCACACATGGTCGTGGATCAAACTCCACGACCCTCCCATCCTGGGCCCGATGCTCCACGACCCTCCCATCCTGGGCCCGATGCTCCACGACCCTCCCATCCTGGGCCCGATGCTCTTCGACCCTCCCATCCTGGGCCCGATGCTCCACGACCCTTCCATCCTGGGCCCGATGCTCCACGACCCTCCCATCCTGGGCCCGATGCTCTTCGACCCTCCCATCCTGGGCCCGATGCTCTTCGACCCTCCCATCCAGGGCCCGATGCTCCACGACCCTCCCATCCTGGGCCCGATGCTCCACGACCCTTCCATCCTGGGCCCGATGCTCCACGACCCTTCCATCCTGGGCCCGATGCTCCACGACCCTCCCATCCTGGGCCCGATGCTCTTCGACCCTCCCATCCTGGGCCCGATGCTCCACGACCCTCCCATCCTGGGCCCGATGCTCCACGACCCTTCCATCCTGGGCCCGATGCTCCACGACCCTCCCATCCTGGGCCCGATGCTCTTCGACCCTCCCATCCTGGGCCCGATGCTCTTCGACCCTCCCATCCAGGGCCCGATGCTCCATGACCCTCCCATCCTGGGCCCGATGCTCCACGACCCTTCCATCCTGGGCCCGATGCTCCACGACCCTCCCATCCAGGGCCCGATGCTCCACGACCCTCCCATCCTGGGCCCGATGCTCCACGACCCACCCATCCTGGGCCCGATGCTCCACGACCCTCCCATCCTGGGCCCGATGCTCTTCGACCCTCCCATCCTGGGCCCGATGCTCCACGACCCTCCTATCCTTGGCCCGATGCTCTTCGACCCTCCCATCCTGGGCCCGATGCTCTTCGACCCTCCCATCCTGGGCCCGATGCTCCATGACCCTCCTATCCTTGGCCCGATGCTCTTCGACCCTCCCATCCTGGGCCCGATGCTCTTCGACCCTCCCATCCTGGGCCCGATGCTCCACGACCCTCCCATCCTGGGTCTGATACTCTATCACTGGACCATGCACTCTGCAAAGGTTAATAATAGTCTATAGTTTCCATACACCTGATATATAATTCCATTTACTCTTTCACATTTTTTTTTCCACATATGGTAACTGCAACCACTGGAAATGTCAGAAATTACTGTAGATTTCCCGTAAAGTGACATCTTCAACTAATATTTCAACTTGGTTAAAGCAGCAGTTAGAGATGGCAATGCATTAAGAGATACAAAAGAATTGGACAAAGAAAGTGAATATGTGATGAAATGAAAACAAATAGCTCTCGTCATATTTTAAGACCGGGAAAACATTTTGAATTGATTATTGTCAGTCAGCCATCTTTCAGACGAGACACTTTCACAATTTATTGAATTCATTGTGAAAAACCAACATGTCAGGAATGTCACTGGGGACATGGCTGGTCATTATTTCTGCAAGGCACATCTGACCAGTAGTGGTTTATTACTGTGAAATCGGAGGGTTTATTTATTTGACCATTTGACAAACAGATGGGACGAGTAAGGTGTCACATTTAAATAATCAGATATAACAGGACTGCGGTCTCGTGATAAAAACATGGTTTTGTTGTTTGTGCTTCAAAAAATGAAATTTTTCTGGTCAGTGGCCAAACAAATTTGACCATTATTAACAAATTAAATTGGATACAAGTGATGAAATGAATGTCTGATAAGCATTTTATGTAAATTTAAAGTGTTATTTATAATTGTATGAAAAGAGATAGTGTTAGGGAAAGTTAGCCTCGCTGTGCTGAATGGCTGTATTTGCATAAAGGTGGACGTTGTCATTTATCATAACTGAGACATAACTATAACAATACATCATACTGGAGTCCTGGACACATTGTCCGGTGGCCGGTGGCCAGTACGGAAGCATTGTTATACAAAGTCCAGAATTTAGCCAGCTGAAATTTTGAAGGTTTTTTGCAAATGGGTTTGATTTCATGATGACCCCTATGTACGTGGGCAGATGAACAGTGACCTTTTTGCAAATGGTGCCTTATATTTTTTTAAGTCGTGTAATGTTTGTCTGTGCTACATGTACAAGGAATTAAAACAGTATGGGGTCCAATTCCATTTGCTCCCATTAGACTAGCAAAAAATAAGTAAATTTCCTTTATTTTACCATCAGTGAAGATTACTGAAAATTTACACAAAAAATCAGAAGATTATGCAACTTTTAGTTTGAGAGCTGATGTCCGCAAAATGTTTTCTTCATGAATTAAAACAGGTCTGGTCAACATAATATTATCAAGAGTATGATAAAAAATGGTGGTGTTTAGACACATTCAAACAACATGTAAATTTAAAGGCCTATTAAAACAACGTTTTTTTGTAACACTGAAATAAAACTTTACTTGTTTCAAACCAGAACTCAGTCATACTTCCAGAAAGCATTTGTTACAACGAAAAGGGGAACAATGATGACCTGATGTTGGTATCAAAACATTACACATAAAATCAACATAAAATTGACAGTTACTGGTACCCAGGCCATTAATATATAATCATTCCATAGAGATCAGGGGTCACCATCAAGAAACTATCAAAATCAAACATGTCTTTAATATTTCAACTCAATGTGATTTTTTGCAAAGAAAGAACGACAGCATAAAATTTTACCTTCGATTTCAAACATAATTTTACCGGCAAGCTTAAATATTAAATATTGGTTCAGGTTTTAGTACTGTTTGTTCTCAATCATGCATAACTGACAACAGGTTGCAAATATTATGTATATGTTTGAAAACTGAGATACTACAATCACGACATAGGTCCCACTAACAATACATTGAGCATGTTAAAGAACTAGATAGTTTTAATATCAGGATAATCTGTATAGTGTATATCCTATTAACTTAAACAAAACCCAGATAATTATGTTAGGCAGTATTCCATTTTCAAACCACACCACACTGAATGACCTCCATGACCTAACAGCACCAGAAATAAGAACAGAACTTAGTCTGAGTAGGGCAACATAGTATAGGGCAACATTTTACTTCCATGCCAGACATTAGACAGTTGCACTAAAAATCACTCTAAATCTAAATACAGAAAAAAATTTCATTGCTGAATCTTACTATAGTTTGTCTGCCAGTCGACAGCCAATGTCCGGAAACCATCATTATAACAGAAACAGATACGGAAACCAGCATAATTTCAGCAGAAGATAGTGATCTGAACATGCTGGTACTCAGGGTATTGTATCACATTGTCATAAAACTGAAAGCCACAGGTAACCATTCATTAAAGGTCAGGTGTGGTGTCAGTCGGATCACAGTCAGGAAGATATCAGTCAGACATCTTGGAAGATTTTCACTCTGTACGCCTTGCAAAGGAAAACTCTTATTAAAATTGACCTCTCACATAAAACATTGGTTTACTTGCATCATTATTCATTGTACAAAGAAATCAAGTGATTTCTGTTCCCTGGAAATTATACGTTGTCACACATGGTTGACAAGTCAGGTACAAGACATTGCATGGGTAAGTCACTAGAAGTAACATACAGATGAATTACAGCACAAGGTAGAGTGTCCCAGTAATATATCATAATTCTGTCCTGTAATCTATTACAGGCAGAAGTAATCTCCGCAATTAAAGATGCTTGAAAAGGCAAATTTGAACAGAAAACGGGTAGAAATTTTCCAGAAGATTTGAGTTTCCAGTGATTTAATGGATATTGTGTTGATTATCAACCATGGTGATTTGTTAATCTTTGTAGATTTATGACTTGCCTCAATGTTCAGGCCTGGGTTGTTATTGATGTAAATGTTAGCGTGTCATGCTATAAACAATATAAGAGTCAGTTTAATAGCATAGAGGCTATTGCTATTGAAGGCAGATAAGTAATAACTCGGCATCAGTTTACTGTAAGAAATGTGTATTTTAACTGTTTATATTATACTCTGATTTGTCTCGGACATACATGAGGAACCCTTATGTCAATGTATACAAGTTGACGTCATTAAATAGAAACCAAAGGAGAGTTCAGCCAGATTCTTAAAATTTGACAATCAATGAATGTGGTGGAATCGAAAAATGTGACTAATGTTCTCCTCTCAGGACTAGTGCTACCATTGATCCATGATGGCTTTTGTTATAATTAACATACAAAGGACAAAGGTCATGTTGCATTTATCATGCTTACACAAACATAAAGATATTAATGCAAGTGTTATGATTATAAAATACAAAGATTATTTTATAAGGTTTATTGTATCAGTGAAAAGTCTATAATCTAAACCACAAAACTTGATGTAGATTGACTCTATAATCTTTAATCACAAAACTTTAACTAGACTGGGTCTCTATAATCTAAACCACAACATTTGATTTAGACCAAGATTATTACTTAAACCCCAAAACTTGATATAGACTGAGTTTCTAATCTTTAACCACAAAACTTTAGCTCGACTAGGTCTCTAAAATCTTAACCAAAAAATTTGATCTAGACTGTCTCTATAATTTAAACCACAAAACTTGATCTAGACTGAGTCTCAATAATCTAAACCATAAAACTTGATCTAAAACAGAATGTTATTTCCAATAGAAATATGGTACAGCTGTACAAAAATGTGAACAGTATTCTGTCTTATATATATATATATATATATATATATATATATCACAATATCTGTGTAGTTTCAATACTTGATTATAATCAAACTTTATTTTTCAGTTTTATTGCCGTACCGTTATCTATAACATTTTGATTGTTTCAGTGATATTCGCATCAATTTTTTTAACTGCTAAAATTAAGGCCATGACCGCTATAGTTTAGATTTGTTTATAATGTAAGATGTCTTCACACCAATGTTAATATTTTCACATCCCGTAGTGTGTAACAATTACATCAACACTCGTATCGAGCGCGCCATTCTGCTATTGTGCTTCACATGCCTTGAGGTTGCACCTTGCCGCCCATTTACACCGACCACTCGAAACCTGTTATTTTCTTCATAATAGAGAACTTCCCACTAATTAAACCAGCTCCTTTCATCAAATTTTCATAAACATGTAAATTTCTTGAATTAAGGAGATTTAAGGTGGCTTCTTCAGAAATCATTCTCACGTATGCGGGTTACAACACAGTACATCCTTGCAATTATTTGTGACAACAATATTTCGCGATCCCATTGTTGGTCCAAGATTAAAGGGAAACGTCACCCTCGGGGACGTGATACCATTGAAATATAAACGACAGTTATTGGACAATGTTTATATCTCCTTGTAATGAGATAAACGGGCATTGTGTTTCTCTACTTGTTTATCATGCGGACCTATCAACAAGTTTGATTTCTTAAATCCCTTGGTGACGGTTAATCAATTCATACTAAATCGGATCAAAGTCGTCCTATGGTAATGTCTCGTGTCCGTCTTTATATTCTCCACTTTTTTCATTTAAAACAGATCAGATATGGTTTTGAGATTATCCGTGATTTATAAGAAATGTTCTAATTGTGTGTTTTTTCATTAGTGATGTTAATTAAACAGAAAATATGCAATGGGATCAAGGGACTGGGGTTTTATGTTGTCACGGCTCATTCTGTGTATTGAACTTCCGATGATTATCTGATTTTAAAGATGGCCATCTTCTGGACTTGTATAGAATGGAAGATAAAGTATTCAAGGGGGTCATAGAAGAATTTGTAAAGAAAAATGTATTTGTATGAAGTCGTGACAGGTTTGGATGTGCGTAAAATTTGCATACTGAAAATATATTTACATAAAAAAAATAATAAATGAGGATGATATTTACTATTTAGTCGTTTGTTCTATTTTTGGAGGCCGGGCCCGATTAGCTCAGTTGGTTACGCATCTGACTATCAATCCAGGGGTCATGAGTTCGAATCCCCTGCCCAGCAACAGTCTCCGTGATGATTGATATACGACATTGTCTCATTACCATTGGTCTCTCACCACTGATTCGAGTGGGAAAGTTATCAGTTACTTGTGGAGATGGGGTGTGCTCCAGTACTGGTTAATCCCAGGAAACAGTGGTTAGTTTAACTGATCATCTGTTAGCCCTCGATGGCATAATAATGACACTAAATATTCAATCAATTAATCAATCTATTTTTGGAATTTTTAATTGGTAATTATTTCTTGTCAGTACTTGGGCACAATATTATACACATATCATTGGGTTTGATGTTGTATGGAGAATTAAAAAAAAAAAAAATGTTGGGAAGAATATTGGCTTTGCACACTTTCATGTATGTGCATCTGGGGTTACCAATTAAACTAGATACTTAAAATATGAATGGCAATTTTTTACATTTGAGGAGTGGTGAATGGACATTAAGTGTAACCCTTGTCTGTCTGTCCAAGATTTAAAAAAAAGTGGTTTCTGATCAATAACTTCTGATGTATTTAATGAATATTTTGTGTGTAGCTGTGTGATTAAAAACATATCTTTATTTTTTATATAAGGCAGTCAAATTTTACAGGAGTTATGGCCCCTATTTGACTTAATTTTCATTTTTAAAAAAAAAAGGGTTCCGACCGATAACTTCTGAAATGTCTATGTGTTTAACAAACATTTGGTGTGTAGCTGTATGATTAACAAATACAGGTCAAGGTTGATATTTGTCAGTGTTGGTGAAATTTTACAGGAGTTATGTCCCTTTTTCAACTTAGATTTTGGTTAAATAATATAGAGGTCACCTATTTATATAAACTGTACTTTATTGAGAATATTGTTAAACACACAATTCAATTGAAAATATTAAGAAAATGTTGATATTAAAATCATTTTAATTGATAATTTATTTTGATAGAAAGTCAACACAAAAAACAATATAATTTATCTCTCTTGTCTTTAATATGCAAGCAGCTGTATTGGTGATAACTGTTACCATGATTAAATAGGTTTCTTAATTAAGATTTTTATGTTTATGAAAAGTACTGTACTCTAATGTATAGTTTTATTTTTAAAAAAACTCTATTGTTATCAGTATGGTCAAACCTGTACAAGTGGCCACCTCTATTGAGCAGCCACTTGTCTTAAGCTGAGTCACATTTGCTATTTCCCATTTCTATGCTTTCAGAGCAAATTAACCTGTCTTAAGCAACAACCTGCCTTAAAAGGCAACTTTTGTGCATTTCCATGACTGGCTTCTTAAGACAGGTTTGAATGTAATAAAATAGCCCTCACTTCTGAGTACATTTACCACAATAATCTTGTAGACTTCATGATTTTCTCTCGAACGTCAGGATATTATAATTGTAACTAAATCCGACAATCGAATAATCACTTTTCAGAGTCGCAAGTGTGCGTAAAATAACCAGATCTTATTTAAGAAGAAGTGAACTCGGGCTATTAGTTTTCATCGCCCTGTAACCACTAGAACACGCGTAACTAGCTTATAAAAACAGCTTCTATTTTAATGGTCATCAGATTTCCGTCAAGTTTCAACAGTTTATATTTTTTCTCCCATATTTTGCGTAAACCTAACCGGTATCGATGATGTGAAATTACAGAGTATCCGTTAACACGGAGGTAAAAAATGGTATCATTAGTGGCTTGTATATGATAAAAAATGCTTGTTCTACCCGTTATTATGTAGTGAAGTGAAGGAATGGACATAATTGACAGATCTCGGTTTTCAGCGCGGAATGTTTGAAGTGCTTCTCATTCTCCTGGGAACATAAATCATACAGGCGTTCTGAAAACCAATAGGCATGTGACCATGTTCTGATCACTTTTTTATGTTTCATCAATGATTTTGTTTTAATAGTTTTGAAATGGGAGACGTCTGCTTTGATACCATTGTTGTAGTACTGATGGCCTGTAATTGTCGTGGTGAAATCTAATGGTTGAGTTAGCCTCAGGCACGGGTAGCTATAAGTTGTTTGTTTTGTTCGACTGCTGATGTTTGTGTAGGCTATAAGTCATTATTGAATATGAAGTCAGACACTGCAACTATAGTTTCAACTACATTGTATTTGTTTAGCTCAGTTTCAAGCTGATAATATTATTAAGATGTACCCGCTACAGTAAAAGCTACAAATAAGGATTGTTTTGAAAATAAACAAAAATACTGTAACTTTTGAAAGCAACAATATTCTCAACAATTTTCTTTTCTTTGGCAATTTGAAAAGAAATACAATTAGGCCATTATAAATAAATTGCTAGATTATCATCCAAATTTTTCTTAAAAATGGGGAGGGTGGGAGGATTTTATTTTTCATTTTTATTTTTAAAATTTTTAATGTTTTTTTTTTATGAAAATAAAAAGGGTTGGGGCGGCATGAAAATTAGGGGAAGGGCGGGGATGATAATCTAGCAATTTATTTATTATGGCCTTGGATGTAATGAAGGTCACATAGACGAGAAATTGGTTGTGGTCCCAATTATATAATTAGATAACTTATTGCACCTTAGGTCCCATCTAACTTTCAATTGTACAAGGCTCATTGAAACAGTGAATCAAATTTGAAATTTTATGACCCCAATTTGTTTCAGGTTAGTAGATCAAATGTCAAGGTCACTGTGAGCTGGACTGCATTCAGCACCTTTAAACAGCAAACACATTTGATGCTTGGTTCCCTAAAATTGTTGTGTATTGTGTGCTGATTGAGGTAGAGCCAGTGTCCAGGAAAATATGTGAGCTAATGTTTAACTTAACGGGATGCAGCCCTGGTCATGAAAAATGCTTCCTCTCTCTTACATTTTATCTTTATCTTAAAACTGTTTTAATTTTGAAACTGTACATAATGGTTACTAGTTGACAGTGTAGTGCATCTGACTATCTATTCATGGGTCATGAGTTCGAATCCCTGTCCAGCCACAGTCTCCGTGACTATTGATAGATGACATTGCTTCTCTTTGATATTTGACTTCCACCACTGATTCAAATGGTAAAGTTATCAGTTACTTGTCGATATGGGTGTGATTGTGTACTGGTTAACCTTCCAAGATTCACGGAAAGAGTGAATATGTTAAATGATTGTTTGTTAGCCCTCACTGGCATAAAAATGATGCGAATATTCAAAATTCAAAACTTTTATCAGCTGAAAATGTACAAAATGGTTGTAGGTAAGTAATCTGAATAGAGTTGGTCATTGCATCATGTCAATACTGTACATTCACTTCCAGTCACTTAGTCAAGTACAACACATATGCTTCTTTGCAGTATTTAATAATAATCATTTGTGTTTTCAGGAATATATGTGGCACAGAAAACATACATATAAACGACTGGATGGATCATCAAAAATCTCTGAGCGCCGTGATATGGTGGCAGACTTTCAGGCGAGGTCGGACATCTTTGTTTTCTTGCTGAGTACAAGGGCTGGGGGCCTGGGCATCAACTTGACTGCAGCAGACACTGTGAGTAACCATAACAACTATGTAATATATTCATAAAGGCAATCGTCAACATTTGTGTGAGAAGGTTTATAAGACATTGAGAAAGGTTGAATCATATAAGATTCTTACTTAAGCGGGTTCCATCCTTTACTTGATGCTATGTTTCTCAAAAAACACACGGTACTGGTTCTACGCAAGAAGTGAATTTGAAAGTCATTCAGATGAGCTGCAAGCTTTATTTGCAATCCAGCTAACAAAGGTTTGTATATAGAGGATATTACATGAGTGCTTATTTATTATTGAATTTATTAAAGGAGTTCTAAAAAATATATATCATTTTCCCAAGTTGTTAACTATTTTCTTCGGTTTATTGTTTGGGCTTAACACAAGTAATCAACATGTCATGATGATGTGTCACCTGCATTAACCTGTAGAAATACCCAGACCTTTACATCAGCATACATGTGATATTTTCTGGACCCCAACCTGTGAATTTAGTGATTATTTTCTGTGAATTTATGCCTAAAACTGAGTTTTTTTAACGTATATTTTAGCGCGCAAAATTCAATCATTCTTATAAAAATTTACATATGTGGATAAATTTATTTAATTATGAGCATCATAATGATGTTAAAAATTAAGAAAGTGTGTAATTAAGTAACTTACAACATCTAACAGGAAAAGAAGTTTCAAAAACAAATATTTTCTTTATTTATATCGTATTTTATTTTCATGATTTATGTCATTTTTCTACTTATCTCTCTCTCTCTCTCTCTCTCTCTCTCTCTCTCTTCTCTCTCTCTCTCCTCTCTCTCTCTCTCTCTCTCTCTCTCTCTGCAGTTTTAAAAAGACACAGTCTTGTTCAGTTTGATATTTTTGACTGATTATTGATTTTGACACTCAAAACATTGAATAATATCACAATTCAAAACTGGTAGTTCTGTTGTTGGGGGTGGGGTAGAGGATGGTGTATTCTTCAGTCTCTTCGTCATCCTGGTTAGTAGACATTACTGGTCTGGAATCATTAGCACAGCTTCATAACTGAAAAATATAAATTATCATAAAATGAATATTTTTTTGTTTGTTTTTATCTGCAATTTTTTAACTTGTGGTTTCACATTAGCTTTTGGAAGTGACAGGATATATTACAGTTGGGAGTATGATATTGATTAATTTTATTAGTCTGAAACGTCAGTCCATTTTTTTGATATTTATGGATATATTTTTATCTTTACCTATTATAAAATAATTGTTATTTTCACAGACCATTTGGGGGGGGGGGGGGGGGGGGATGGCACTTACCTGTGACATTTCTTGTTTTATTGATTTCTATGATTCAGCGATTTTAACTGGGGCACCATTATCAGAACATAAGTTGTTTGAGAAACAATGAAGGAGGTAAAGTAATGTTCATATTTGAGATGTAACGATACAGTATCCTGATCATACCGTTGAACACAATCCTGGTTTTACCGAACGTTAATGCTAGTCATTGACAAAAAAATGCTACAGACCAATTCAATCTATAGGAAAAAATGAAATAAAAACATGTAGATCTAGTTGAAGTTCAGAAGCAGACGGTCATGATAAAATGTAAATACACAAACGTTTACCTTGCACATTTGAAACATTCCAAATTCGTATTCACCATCAATTCAGCATGGATTTAAATGACCTTCGGATTTTATTTGATTTGTGGGTGATTCGACATTCTTTACACATGCATAAAAAACAGAAATTAATTACTATTATATTATTGTCCAGATATAAGTATATATATGAGCTGTTCCTCATATAGAACTACTAAGCCTGGCCCGATTAACTCAGTCGGTTACACATCTGACTATCAGTCCAGGGGTCATGAGTTCCCCGATTCCCCGCCCGGCAACCGTCTCTGTGATGATTGATATATGACATTGTGTCATTATCATTCGTCTCTCACCGCTGATTCAAGTGGGAAAGTTATCAGTTACTTCCGGAGATGGGGTGTGCTCAAGTACTGGTTAACCTTTCAGGATCCCAGGAAACAGTGGTTTGGTTAACTGATCATCTGTTAGCCCTCGATGGCATAAAAATGATACTAAATATTCAATCAATCAATTATATGTGTTAAGGATAATAAGACTTTGGGTACAGAAAATAGATTACAGTAAATGTTCACAGCTAGGACAGAAGACTTCAACCTGTTATTTTAATGTTATTAACTGTCCATTCTTGTGCTGTTGCATTGACCTCATCTTATGTGCATTGGCCTCACCTAGTGTGCAATGACTTCACCTAGTGTGCATTGACCTCACCTAGGGTGCATTGACCTCAACTAGACTAGTGTGCATTGACCTCACCTAGTGAATTTGCACTGAAAAATGCACATCAACTCAAACAGTTATTCAGTGCAATCAGGTTCTATAAGTACTTTCCACAGAAGAAAAAAATCTCATTTTAAACAAACGCATTACTTATTCTATTAATGAATTGGTGTATAGTATCCAATACTTACGAGCATTCCTGACTGACCCCATTGAACTATAGGTATTGTGTAGCAGGTCATTAGTCTGCTGGTCTATTTCAGGTTATATAAATGAACATGGTTAAGCAACATAAAAAGTACTCTGGTAGTTTCAGATCTTGTAATTTTGTTCAGTTAAGAGTCAAAAGTTAATTTAGACCTGTTGCCTTAGTCTAGGAAGTACTGTTAGGCTGGTTTCTGTATGGGATTTTTCGTTAAATTGTTTGGCATCTTATGAAAAACATGAAAATATCCTAAAAAGACTAACAGGCTGGGTACCACTATTGGATTCAAGGTAGGGTGAGACCTCCATGACCGAATCGTCCAAGGTTTTATTCTAAGATCCCTAACCTTTCTCCATTGAGGTTGTGGGTTTGGTCCAAATTCTTGACGTAAGACAGTTTGCCAGTTACTTGGATTAGAATGGTGGTTCTATTCATATATAAGATCCATTTAGGTTGTGTTTTTTTTCCACCAATAAAACTTGATGCCATGTAAAACCTGTGTTGAAAATGGCCTTTAATCCCATTCAAGGGAGATGTCCTCAGTGTTCTAGGGTGCTGTAGTCAAATGACCAATTTTATCTCTCACCGTTGAGGTCATGGTTTAAGCCCAGCACGGTCCAAAAACTATATGTGAAAGTGTGTCATTTACGTCTCACACACCAATTAATTTTGAACTGTTCTACATATAGAGACATGCACTTCTGGAACACTGGATACATTACCAATGGTTCTAAAAGTGCCTTATTCCCATAGATAGTCCTCTGTTGGTCTAAATATGCAGAAAAAAACATGGGGTTGACCAGGTTGCTTTTTCACAATTCCGATGGTTTGATGGCACCCCTTCATTTTTGACAATTCTGCCCATTTGTTGCAGTGTATCACTACGCATCTTTAAACTGTTATAGCATCATCAAACAGTTCCCAGGGTCACCCAAACTTTGCAGAAATCATGAAAATGTTCCAATGTTCCCATATGCACAAAAAAATATGACATTTTATGCATTTTTTAAAAAAAAATTACCCAACCGCTTTACACAGCTCTAATTTCTTGGGCGTAATAATCTTGCTACCATCATGTAAGGGAGGTAATTGTTCAGTGAGACCTTGAAGGGTAGAAATTGTCATGACATGTGACTGAAATTTTTGTCGAACAAACCTTTACCATTTCTAAATATAAAAATACGCCTTTTGAATTCATCGCGCAACTGTTTTCGAATTCATGCACCAAAATAAGATGGCGGTCACACATGCATAAATCAGTTTCGGACTACTCGAAAACAGGAAAAACTGCCTAAATTTTTCAACCATTATACCTTAATAAAAATAATTCTAGAAAAAGAAATACTTTGAAAATGTCCTTGTATTGCCTCCTATAGTGTATCTATCTGACTGCATATTCATTTTATTGTATATGCAACATTACATAACTTAAGTGTCAAAATACATGACCATATATGGATAAATAGTTGTTTTTGCTTCAAATAATGCTCTGTTTTGTTGCAAAACTATATATTTAACTTTTTTTATATCTATAACAAACAAATATTAATGTTTGAAGGTGCCCAGCAATAATTTGCATGTCACTGACACTAACCATGCCCCCTTTTTCAATACATGAATGAATAACATACTTTTGTACATGAATTAGATTCATAATCAACTATGAATATATCCCTTACCAATTGAGGTATCTATTAGGCATATATTAAATTCCAATACTATTTTGTTTATTTTATCAATAAAAATAGCAAATGAAAGTAAAGTGTGCATGAAAGTCACTTTAAAGCAAGAAAAATGAAACGATGAATGAAAATGAGACAAAATATGGATACAGCATATTTGGCTGGACCGATAAGCTCATTGCAAAAAGACGGTTTGCTAAAGCGCATCTCTTTACGACAAATTAGTTTGAAATAAATATATCAAAGAATATCGCGATAAGAAATATTTGTCGCGAGATGACTCGTTACTTTACAGATTTTCCAAAACTGGCATAAAAAAATGGGTAGTTAAAATAGAGTTGTTGCAATAATTATATGAAAATTAGAAATTGTCATATTGGAGAAAGCTATACTGTTGAATGTGGAGAAAAATATTGTACACATTCAACAACAGACAGTGAAAAAACATCATCTTCAATGAGAAAAATCTACATTCTATAGCAAGCATCATGTATTTTTATTTGAAAAAAAAGTAAGAAGAACAACCGAAAGAAATCAGATGATGGTACAAAAGTTTCAAGCACAGGTTAACTAAACGCTGAGAAATTATTACGCGAATCTGTTTCGCGTCATTTCAAAGATGTCGCATTTTACCATTTACCTGAATGTCCAAGAGTAGGTAAATACTGTGTATAAGCCAGACCCAGCCACATAAATATCAACAATGAGGAGAAAAAAATGACAGTAAAACAAAAATGGCAGTCATACGCCATACCATTAAAATGAAACGCGACAGTTTGGCGGTCGGTATATCGAAAACTGGATACAGAGCTGTTGATAACAAATATCAGTGACAAAATAATGAAACAGGAAATTTCTCCATAATACCTGATCAATATAATATTAATTGATAAACAGCGACATAAAAACAATATTGCTCATACGCGACCAACCGTATTGTCAAAAAGCATGCGCTAAAGAGTGGAAACAGTATCGCGACAAATGTTACCATTTTTATGTGGGTGGGGTATGAATTATACATAAATAATGAGTTTCTAACACAAAATATTGGTTTAACTTACATGAATCATGAAATCTGGATTCAGTGAATGCTCTAGACATGCTTTTGTTGTGATATATTAGCATCACTGTCTCTCTGTGTGACTTTCAAGTGTTTTTAAGTGCAAACTTCTATTCATTTTAGCCAGGATTTTGAGACAGATGGCTAAAATCAAGTCTTATCACATAATGCAGCAAAGCATATTTGCATACATGATCATTTCTTTTTCAGTTAAATAGATGATCTCACTTTGTGTTCCTTCCATTGAATTGAATAAATCTTGATTCCAACATTTCCATGACAAATTTTCAGCTGCTCAGTCTCATTGCCCTATTTGCTTTACTGTTTTAGCTTCAAGTTTGGTTTTGCCTGTGTGACACTTCTCTATTTCACTCAAAGTCATCCATTTTTCACAAAAATACATTTATTTTTCCATTTAGAGGTTTCAAAAACAGTATTTCCCATAGAAAGTGACATATTTTGAAAAAGAAAGTAAATCTGAATCACAAAGATGCAGTTTCCTCCCAGCGTCTACCGAAAATGATCTGGTTCTTGAACGTCTCACACACCAATTAATTTTGAACTGTTCTACATATAGAGACATGCACTTCTGGAACACTGGATACATTACCAATGGTTCTAAAAGTGCCTTATTCCCATAGATAGTCCTCTGTTGGTCTAAATATGCAGAAAAAAACATGGGGTTGACCAGGTTGCTTTTTCACAATTCCGATGGTTTGATGGCACCCCTTCATTTTTGACAATTCTGCCCATTTGTTGCAGTGTATCACTACGCATCTTTAAACTGTTATAGCATCATCAAACAGTTCCCAGGGTCACCCAAACTTTGCAGAAATCATGAAAATGTTCCAATGTTCCCATATGCACAAAAAAATATGACATTTTATGCATTTTTTAAAAAAAAATTACCCAACCGCTTTACACAGCTCTAATTTCTTGGGCGTAATAATCTTGCAACCGTCATGTAAGGGAGGTAATTGTTCAGTGAGACCTTTACTTATAAATGGATGGTGCTTCTACTCATTCTGAGATCTTCCTCCTCCACCAATAATACTTGATATACCATATATAACATGTCATGTGTTGAAAATGGCTTTAAACGTCGGTGAAAAAGAAGAAAAAAAAACACTCAAGGGCCAGCCATCTATCATAGTGCTGCTATTGTTTTGTGCATTTCAGGATGATAGTATAGACTGAGATAAAAAGCTGGCTATGTCAGGTATATATTTTCTGGTATATTTCAGGTGATATTCTATGACAGTGATTGGAACCCAACTGTGGACCAGCAGGCTATGGATCGAGCCCACAGACTTGGCCAGACTAAACAGGTGACCGTGTACCGGCTCATCTGTAAGGGAACTATAGAGGAAAGAATCTTACAGAGAGCCAAAGAGAAAAGTGAAGTAAGTAGGATTATCATGTAGTTAATACAATTTGGTTGATCTGAGCAAAGATTAACATAAACTTTCATATAATTACCGATATGTACGATGTAGATGTTAATTTAATCAGATTTAATGTAAAGAGGCGGGTGCTCGAATCTAATGAAGAAGCAGGAGTGTCAGATTTAATGTAAAAAGGGGGAGGCTCAATTTAGATGTAAATGAAGGAGGTTTAAATTAATAAGAGCATATCTTTACAGTGAAAATGTGCAATCCTTATTTATTGAAAGCATTATTACGCTTTAAACTTCAAATTTCAAAGTTTTTATTTTCTGATTTTGCATAATGAAACACTAGTCCAATTTATGATTAGGTAACTGGTCAGGAAAATGCTTCCACTTGGAAAATGTGTTTGCTTCTGCATGTATATTGAAATGTAAATGTAATATATGAATTATACACTTAATAAATTTTGTAATTGGTCGCCTGAATTCATTACAATATCTTTTCTGGAAATTGTGACAAATATATAAATTTTATTGTTTTGAGTACTGCATTTAATGATAAAGGCATTGTGAAAATGTTATGAAAATCATACATTAAACCTTATAGAAACCCCAAAAACCAATTTTGAAGTCGCAATAAATTGAAATTACCATTCTGATTTCATAGAAAACACATTCGTTGGATGGAAACTCATTGTAAAGATGAATTTTAGAACATTGATGACGAAACATATCTAATTATCAGATAATAGAATATTTTACAATTTGTAGGAATATACACAGTTTTATTGTTTCATGTGTTTCTTAATTGTGTTATAAATGAAAGGAATAGCTTGATAGCACAATTTCATATTTATCCATAGTATTAAAGTCAATGTAAAACAGTGTAGCTTTTCAGATTAAGGGTGATGCTCTTCACACTGATGTAACCATTTTCATTTATTACTAGTTTGTTATTGTTATGAATTGGTCAATAATAGCAATGAATATTTGTATACAGTCTACTTCTAGTTATAATGTTTGCTATAAATTTCCATTTTTGAGAAATGGTAACAAGATGTTCGTGACCAATTAGAAATTTTGTTCCCAGTATACTGAAAAGATAAAGAAATGCCAATTACCAAACTACTGTATTTAATAGCAATATTATCAGTTTTAGAATATGTATATAAAGGTATTTCATTACTGATTTGGTCAATGATAACAATCATTTTAATAAAATCATTCATGGCAAACCTTTAGGCCATAATAAATTAATTGCTAGATTATCATCCCCATCCGCCCCCTAATTCTTATGCCGCCCCGACCCTTTTTATTTTCTTAAAAAAAAAAAAAATTTCTTCCCACTCCCTGTTTTTAAGAAAAAAAATGGATTATAATTTTGCAGTTAATTTATAATGGCCTTATAGGCTATTGCTAACAATAGTTTGATACTGTGGTTCTGAAATTCAAAGATGTTCCTTTCAGAATATATCCATACATGTACCGGTACTTACACTTGGAAAAAGATGGAAACTCTTTATTACAAGAAGTGTTGTATTTGCTGCTACAACAGCTGTTGTTATAAATTCTACTGAAAATCAATTTGTTTGTTAACAGATCCAACGTATGGTAATTAGTGGCGGAAGCTTCCGTCCTGACACTTTGAAGCCCAAGGAAGTCGTGTCTCTGCTGATAGACGATGATGAACTCAAAAATAAAAGTAAGTTTACTATGATTAACTCTGCTGGTTTAGCTCATCTGTCTGTTATCCTTTTTCCTGTAGATGCGATAGCACCCACAATTTTTCGATGAATCTTAGACAAACTTGCACAGCAGTAATATAACTACAAGATTTAATAATAATTTTTGAACCAGCATGATTCAACCATTGATACCTCTGTCACAGGGCTCATAAGCACTTTTAAAGGGAAATTTTAAAAAAAAACATTTTTCTCTGAAAATTAAATGCATAGACTTAGGATATTTTACATGTAGCATTGCATGGAGGTCCCATAAAAGTGTTGTAAAAGTACCTGACTTAAATTTGGGGCTGTGCCACAGGGGTCACTGTTTTACAAAGAGTTATATACGGGAAAATATTAAAATGTTGGCGTAGACTTGCGATAGCACCCACATTTTTTCATTGAATCTTTACCAAACTTGCACAGCAGTTTTGTAACTATAAGATCATATACAAATTCTTAAACCAGTGTGATTCGACCATAAATACCCCCACAACAGATAATAATAAGCACATTTAAAAGGGAAACTTTAAAAAAACAATCTCTCTGAAAGTTAATTGCAAAGACCTTAGATAATTTACAAGTAGCGTTCCTCATAAAGGGTTGAAGTCAAATCCCTGGTTAAATTTGGGTTTATCACAGGGGTCACTGTTTTACAGGGAAAATGTTAAATTATTTGTGTAGAAGTGATAGTACCCCGCTTTTTTTATTGAATCTTAATCAAACATGCTCACAAGTTATATAACCACAAGATCTTGGACAGCTTATTAAACCGGTGTAACTCGATCACAAAAGGGCATAATTTTATATGCACACTTCAAGGGAAAAATCTCTGAAAGTTCAAGGCTTGGACCTTAGATATTTTACATGTAGCAATGCACATCGGTTCCCATAAAAGGTTTGTGGAAGCAGTGTCCCTGAGATTAAATTTGGTGCCATCAGGGCTTATAAACACTATTGAAGGGGGAACTTAAAAAAAAAAATCCTCTTGTAATTTGTTTCCAGTAATGCGATTCAGGTCATTTTGGGTCTCCTGTTTTACATTGTTGTGAAATTATTTTCTTCATTACACAGGACAGTTAATAGTGAATTTGGGGACATTCACTAGAAAATTATTTTATTATATTTATGACCCCCCAAAAATATTTTGGGTGGCATATAGTAATCGCAGCGTCCGTCCTTCCGTCGGGTATTTCGTTTCTGGCCTGTAACTTTGTCATGCATATATGGATTTTGTTGATACTTGCAACAATTGATCAACAGAACATGACGACGTGTTGCGAGTAAGACCCACACTCGTACCTCAAAGGTCAAGGTCACATTTTGAGTTTGTTTGACAACACTTTGAGTTTATGTGAGATTTCATTTCTGGCCTGTAACTTTGTCATGCATAGATGAATTTTAATGATACTTGCTACAAATGATCAACATAACATCATGACATGTTGGGGGCATGTGACACTTAACAGTGACATTTCTTGTTTATTAGCTTATTTTGTCTTTTTAGTATAACTACCTCGCATTTGTCTGAAATTAAAATATGTCTCCTACGACAATGATATTCATTTAAGCTCAACTTTTAAAAAAAATGTGGAAGCTATTGTACTCGACCCAGCGTCAACGGTTTCAGCATAGCTGATTTCTTTAAATTTCTTAGGCTTGCTCATATCTCAGTATTTACCACTATCCATACATCAATGAAACTTCATGTGCGTGTAGAGGGACTTAAGAGAGGAAATTTAGGCAGAATTAAGGCCCTTTTGTAAAATTCAGTTTTTTTGGCAAACTCATTTATTGCTAACTACTAGAACTACATCAACTTCACATGTGTTTTCATTATAATCGGGGGGCCAGCCAGGCCTGATAAGCTCAGTCGGTTACGCATCTGACTATATTCAGGGGTCGTGAGTTCGAATTCCCAACTGGCAACAGTCTCTGTGATGATTGATATTTTTATTTTGTATTAAAATAAAATACTCTGCCCCATTTTCAATTTCGATTTTAACTTTACAGATAGGAGAAAGTGAGAATTATGTGCAGACACGCATCCTGTTTCTGGTAACTCTTCACTTTAATTGTTTTCTTTCTGTTAATTGTTTTCTTTGTTCACAGTCACTGCAAAATCCCATGAAAAGAAAAACAAGGTAGAAAAATACAAGGAGAAGGACAGGAAGAGAAAACGAGAACAATACGTCAAAGTGAGTTCTTATCATACATGTATATATCATCTGATAATACACAAGTTGCTGATCTCATTTAGGGGATAAAAGAATAGCTATTTCATGATTAGCTCAGTTTTTAGCTCTACTGGCTTACTTTACTTAATCTGCAGAAAGGGATTACATTGGTAATGTGCATAACAATTAAGTTACCTGTATAACTGGTATTTCTCTGACACTTATAAAGTGTTTTAGTGCTTACAATAGTTAACATACATACATGAACAATTACTTGTAATTCTATTGTTGCAGAAACGTGATGCCAAGAAAGCAAAGACAGAGGAAGTGAACGTGACAATCCCTGCCCCAGACACTGATTCTCTTGCAAGTTTTGATTCATCCAGACCTGCCAGTCCACAGAGTGAGGTAAGAGAGCTGTGAAAGGAGAAGACAATAAATATTCCAAGTCAAATTTGATGTATTGTTTGTAATCATTTTTGGGTCAGAGGTTGGTGTTGAAAGGTCAAAGGTCAATTTCACTAATTGAAAATTGGTTCCCCCTTTAATATTTAAGTCTGCATGAATTAATATTGTATTGTATATAAGTTAACTTTTGACATCTGTAGATCTGAGCCTACTGTTATTGATACCAAGGTTAAGGTCACCATGGCCTTTTACTTTAAAGTTTTTTTTCCAAAAAATAGAAAACAGTTTCCCAGACACAGGCAAATTCAGTCATATTCAGTGACTACTGTGTAGGGTGTATGTCACAACACAGCTGTGTATCCCACCAAACACCAAACTGTCGCAAAACAGTTACTTTATGTTTTATCGTTGTGGAACCTGTTACGACTGAATTTTAATTAGTAATTAATCTCGGCATTACGGAACACACAACAAAGCAATGTAAGCCTGCAGTTAAATATTTCATTAACTTTATTGGTCGTAATATCGTCTGGATGTTAAATATTCAATATCGTAACTGGAGATGGGGAAATAAATCTGGCATAACAATGGCTTTGAATGCAAGTATTTCTAATGTGCAATATCGCTACCATGATGATGTCTGCAATAATGTTACAAAATGAAAATTGAAATAAAACCTTAAATCCTTTAAAGTCCACTGCCATCCCTGGAAGTCTATTACACATAAAAAAAAAAAACGGTATGTACTTATAATTTGTCTAGACACGCAGATATTTATGGATGAATATGAAAGGAAAATATTTTATTACTCGTAAACATGATGTTTTAGATGAGTAATACTAGGTCTGCTTAACTTTCTGTTGTACTTTTATAAAACAAGTTATAGGGACATCTCTACTGATAAATTACTAAGAATTTTGCAGTCTTCGAGAACCCCTCCCCCCATCATACACAAAAGTTAGCTTAGTCGGTAGCATGTCTAATTTTTAGTCCAGGGGTTGTTAGTTTGAATCCCTGTCCAGTTACTGTCTCCTTGATGATTGAACTTCAGTATTGCATCTCATTGTCATTCATCTCTCACCACTGATTCAAGTGGGAAATATATCAGTAACTTGCAGAGACAGATATGCTCGAGTATCGAACAACCTTCCATGATCCCAGGAAAGAGTGGTTAGGTTAATTGATCATTTGTTGGCTCTCGATGGCATAATGATGGCGTTAAAATTCAAACAAAAATCCATTGAACCAAAATAAGTTAAATACCCAGAGCCTATTTCACTGGTATTTAGCTGGATCTGTAGGTGTGCATGCTGTATACATTTGTACGACATGACCTTTTTAATCAGACTACTTTGTTTGACACAGTGCCAGGCCTGGTTATCTCAATCGGTATTGTGTCTGACTATCAAATTAGGGGTCATGATTCCCTGCCGAGCCACCGTCTCTGTGATGATCGATATACAACTATGTGTCTCATCATCTCTCACCTCTGATTCAAGTGGAAAATTTATCAGTTAACTGTGGAGAAGGGTGTGCTCAAGTACTGGTTAACCATCAAGAATTCCAGGAAATACTGGTTAGCCTCTACTAGCATGATAACTAGTATTAGCAATAACTCTTTCCTTAATGAGGATCAGTTGAATCATCTAGAAACACAGGCCACTGATAAGCTTCCTAAAATGCTTTTCATTAATGATTATAAATGCAAATTTGACGCGATTACAGGTTTGTGTTGGGGGAAAAAATGATATTATTTTAAAACTGATTACTACTGGTTATCTTATCCATGCAATTCTACTTCCACCAATTTGTGGTGGCATCAAAACGGCAGAGATTGACAAGGGAGTCCCCATTGATGTGTGAGATAAGGGGAGATTGTTCAGCTCTCCTTTTGTAGAGTACAGTTAATCAGCAGTAATATCGTAGATAGTACGTCCATCTCGCTTGACTGCCTTACATAGAACATTCAGCTGGTTGTGGTACTGTGACAAATTGGACATATTTCTGTCAACATAATGGTAAATTCCTCGATTACATTTCCTCTAGATTAAGGGAAATGATGGATTAAGATACACAACAGAAATTTAAAAAAAAAAGGGGGATGTTGGTTTTAGCAAATGGAAGATAATGAACTATATTACCAATTTAAAGAAATTTACCATTGATTCTAGACTGAGCATAGTTTTCAGTATAATTATCTTTTCAGGACAAAATAATAATCAAATTAATAGCATCAAATCTGAAGCATGCCTAATTATTGAGCAGTTTATTGTGCTCTTTAGTGTTAAATTTTCTTATTCATTGACCTTGGCTTTAAAAATAAAAATATTGATTTTAAAAACATTTGCAAAATAATCTATTTATTAAAATCTCAAACTACCGATATTATTTAAGGTACCACCACCAGAATTTTAATTAGTTCTGAAGTACAACCACCAGAATTTTAGTTGACTTAGCACCCTCCATAAACAGAACAAAAGTTATATATGTGAACCGTATCCTATATTTTGTATACAATTACCTCTGTCATGTTTGTTTGGCATCAACACTGAGTGAAAAAATATGCTTAAGAAATTCTGTTTGGAAAGCTTAGATTCAATAGAGTGAAAAATATTTTCTAAAAATATTGTTAGTGATATGCAATTCTTTTTATAGATCATAGAAGCAGTAACTTAATTCCATGTGAGATAAATTAAAATCATGTTGTTTTTTAATTACTCTTTCTGCTGATAAAATTCAGAGAAAAAAGACCTCCCACGAAGATAATTTTTAATCAAAATATACCCACAACCACCAAGAATTAAAATGACTATTTTACCCACCACCAGTAAGTAAAAAGGTTCCAGTTCTGCCCCCACCCCCTCCATCTCGCTGAGATTTTGACCTTAGATATTTTACATGTGGCATCAACTGTAAAAGGCCACACTGCTGTTAAAACTTACCCTGTCTCTGGTGTTTATGTTGCTGTATGGTAACATTTTTATAGTCTGTATGTGATCTTGTTCAGCTGTCCACAGGTGAGAATTAGCTATTAATTAGATTTAAAGGTCAGAGGTTACGGATCAATCAAGGTTGAATCATATGGCTGTGTGTTCAGTGAGGTTGTTATTTGTAATGGCTTTGATGTGGCAATAATGCTATTGATCCACAATAAAGTTGGTGATACTTAGAGAAAATGTAGATTTTGCTGTTGGTAATTCAGAAGATTAAATAATAGAAGTAGTATGGGGTATAGAATTAAATGAAGTTGACATTGTCTGCTCGTATTGAAGTAAATTTTATTAAAAACACAAACTAATAAGGCCATTATAAATTAATTGCTAGATTATCATCCAAATATTTCTAAAAAAGGGGGAGTGTGGGGGTGAGGTTTTTTTTGGGTTTTTTTTAAATATTTTGTTTTGTTTTTTCTAAAAAAAAGAAGAAGAAAAAGATAAAAAAATAAAAAGGACAGTATGAACGTTAGGAGGTGGCAGGGAAAAATAATCTAGCAATTAATTTAATGTCCACATTTTTCTTTAGAAAAAATAACCTAGCAGTCTTCTTTCTCACGAATAAATTCGGGCCCGATTAGCTCAGTCGGTTACGCTGTTTCACTGGCTCTATGGCGTTTTCTCTCAATGCTAAGGTCATATGTGCGAGTCCCTCTAGTTCAAAAAACTTAATATGATTAAGCTTGCTAGTTAGTTGCAGAAGAATGATGGTTCTACTAAGATTTATTCTGAGGTATTCCTCCACCAATAATCCCGGATATGACATATACCAACTGAAATTCGTGGAAATTGTCTTTAACTCCATTGTATCACTGGACTACATAGAAATTTAAGAATACAAGAGCATTGCCCTTCCTGTACATTTAGCAGACAGCTTTACATCAACAGTGTAATAATGGTTAGAACATGATCTTAACAAGGTTACTCTCTATTTACAAGTTAGTTTTATCCTTGATAAAAAATCCCAATTTTCCCCCAATCGTGCTGTTGTTTTTTTCACAATCTTGAACGGTTGGGCCTCTTCCCAATTTCCAGCAAAAAAAAGTTGTGTACAAGTGCTGCCTTCATTCTGGTGTTTGATTAATATACACATGGATAAACTTGGTACATTATTATATCTACAGTTGTCGGTGTTTGATTAATATACACATGGATAACCTTGGTACATTATTATATCTACAGTTGTCGGTGTTTGATTAATATACACATGGATAACCTTGGTACATTATTATATCTACAGTTGTCAGTGTTTGATTAATATACACATGGATAACCTTGATACATTATTATATCTACAGTTGTCAGTGTTTGATTAATATACACATGGATAACCTTGGTACATTATTATATCTACAGTTGTCGGTGTTTGATTAATATACACATGGATAACCTTGGTACATTATTTTATCTACAGTTGTCGGTGTTTGATTAATATACACATGGATAACCTTGGTACATTATTATATCTACAGTTGTCGGTGTTTGATTAATATACACATGGATAACCTTGGTACATTATTATATCTACAGTTGTCAGTGTTTGATTAATAAACACATGGATAACCTTGGTACATTATTATATCTACAGTTGTCGGTGTTTGATTAATATACACATGGATAACCTTGGTACATTATTATATCTACAGTTGTCGGTGTTTGATTAATATACACATGGATAACCTTGGTACATTATTATATCTACAGTTGTCAGTGTTTGATTAATAAACACATGGATAACCTTGGTACATTATTATATCTACAGTTGTCGGTGTTTGATTAATATACACATGGATAACCTTGGTACATTATTATATCACCAGTTGTCGGTGTTTGATTAATATACACATGGATAATCTTGGTACATTATTATATCTACAGTTGTCAGTGTTTGATTAATATACACATGGATAACCTTGGTACATTATTATATCTACAGTTGTCGGTGTTTGATTTATATACACATGGATAACCTTGGTACATTATTATATCTACAGTTGTCGGTGTTTGATTAATATACACATGGATAATCTTGGTACATTATTATATCTACAGTTGTCGGTGTTTGATTAATATACACATGGATAATCTTGGTACATTATTATATCTACAGTTGTCAGTGTTTGATTAGTATACACATGGATAACCTTGGTACATTATTATATCTACAGTTGTCAGTGTTTGATTAATATACACATGGATAACCTTGGTACATTATTATATCTACAGTTGTCAATGTTTGATTAATATACACATGGATAACCTTGGTACATTATTTTATCTACAGTTGTCATTGTTTGATTGATATACACATGGATAAACTTGGTACATTATTATATCTACAGTTGTCGGTGGGCAGCGAGAGTACTCATCCTGTGTCATTTACCGTTGACGACAGCAGTAATGATGCCCTTGTCATTGTTGACGATTCAGCATCTCCCTTGGTGACCCCTAAGAAAACTAGGGGTCGGGGCAGGCCAAAAGGATCTGGATCTGGTAGGGGCAGACCCAGGGGTCGCGGAGGCACAAAGAGGGCCCTGTCTGCAGCAGAAATTGCAGGTGCCCAGGCAGGCATGACGGCAGCATACGCAGCCTATGGCTATAATTATACAGGTGAGTCAACTGGAGCTGAAATATATCATTTTATCAACATTGTTTACTGGTTATGTGAATATACCTCATTAAACGTTAATGTTTTCCTTAAATGTTAACTACTACATATATTCTTAAATGTTAACTACTTCATATATCCTTAAATGTTAACTACTTCATATATCCTTAAATGTTAACTACATTATTTAAAGTTAGCTTCATAATTTAATGTTCACCTGAAGGTTCAACAAAATGATACAGTAAGGCCATTATAAATTAATTGCTAGATTCTCATCTAAAATCATTTTGAAAAGGAGGAAGGAATTTTTTTTTTTTTAAATCTGTTTTTAATATATATATTTTTATTATTTTATGAAAATAAAAAGGGTCAGGGTGGCATGAAAATTAGGGGGCAGGCAGGGATGATAATCAAGCAAATTAATTTATATTGGCCTAATCTATATTTTCAGAATGAATTGAAACAATGTGGGGAAAAAATTTTAGTCAAAATATTAAAATAACAAAATCTAATACATTGTAGGACAATGTTATCAAACAGTGAACATATATTTTCAGGTCCATCACCCACGATGGGGAAATCATCGTCCTTTCCTAATCTGACAGAATCTCCAAAATCTTCTCCTGCAGAGAAGAATCCAAGCAGATAGCACAGAGACTGGTGCTGATGTTGTTTCAACTTTTACAGTTTGTTATATCATATCCGAAAAAATATGCTTGGTGCTGTTCTCACTGTCTTGCAGTTCTGACAGTGAATCTGCCTGTTGATGGATGACAGATAAGGCAAAATATTCAGTTTTGTGTATGTAAGTGTATCATTGAATATGCCTGAGAGGTAGAGAGGCGAACACGAAGGACATATATTACATAACACAAATGTGAAGCTGAGTGTAGCTTGAGAAAGCAGCAAAAGTTCATGAATGCTGGTCAGTGTGGCTGTGGTAATGCAGACACAGCTGCACTATGCAAATGAAATGGGATAGCAAAAACAAACATGCCCCAAATGTATGGTTAAACAGTGCCATGTATGGCTTGTGAGCTCCAGTTACAGGACAAGCTAAATGCATATGTAGTTATGGTCATGCCAGAGGTCAAAGATCAAGGTCACCTTATAACAGGCCGGACAAATGTATGATTAAAACAGTGCCATGTATGGCTTGTGAGCTCCAGTTACAGGACAAGCTAAATGCATATGTAGTTATGGTCATGCCAGAGGTCAAAGATCAAGGTCACCTTATAACAGGAGGTCAGACAAATGTATGATTAAAACAGTGCCATGTGTGTCTTGTGAGCTCCAGTTACAGGACAAGCCAAATGCATATGTGGTTATGGTCATGCCAGAGGTCAAAGATCAAGGTCACCATATAACAGGAGGTCAGACAAATGTATGTGAATGGTTTGGGAGAGTTTGGCCACCTCGGATATGCCAAGAAACAGATAAATGTGCTGTTATATAGTGTACTCTTACATTTGAAATTTTTCATCTGTAATAGTTTATCAATACTTTAAATGTTTTAATATTCAAAATGTTTAAGTAATGTTGTTACATTTATTTACATTACCTGGTTTGTACTGTTTAAAGTTTGCACTAAAATATGGGTTGGAGTGGTTTAGATGTTATACCAGACTGGTTTGGACTGGTTCTGATTTTGTAATATACCATGGTTTGGACTGGTTCAGATGTTGTAATAGACCATGGTTTGGACTGGTTCAGATGTTGTAATAGACCATGGTTTGGACTGCTTCAGATGTAATAAACCATGGTTTGGACTGGTTCAAATGTTGTAATGAACAATGGTTTGGACTGGTTCAGATGTTGTAATAGACCATGGTTTGGACTGGTTCAGATCTTGTAATGAACCATGGTTTGGACTGGTTCAGTTGTTGTAATAAACCATGGTTTGGACTGGTTCAGATGTTGTAATGAACCATGGTTTGGACTGGTTCAGATGTTGTAATAGACCATGGTTTGGACTGGTTCAGATGTTGTAATAGACCATGGTTTGGACTGGTTCAGATGTTGTAATGAACCATGGTTTGGACTGGTTCAGATGTTGTAATAGACCATGGTTTGGACTGGTTCAAATGTTGTAATGAACCATGGTTTGGACTGGTTCAGAAGTTGTTATAGACCATGGTTTAGACTGGTTCAGATGTTGTAATGAACCATGGTTTAGACTGGTTCAGATGTTGTAATGAACCATGGTTTGGACTATGGTTTAGGTATGTATCAAAATAGATACATGTACTGTTTGACAACCTCAGTCTGATGGGTAACTAAATGACGGTGTGAGCTCAATAATTGGCCAGTTTATTTAATACAAGATGTACTGAGAGAAAAGAAGTCATATTGTATATGCCAGGCTCAGTTTGTAGCTCGTCTGACTCAATCAAGGGGTCATGAGTTTATATCCCCACCAGGACACAGTGTGCATCATAGATAAATGACATTTGGTCTCATTGTCTCTCACTGCTGATTCAAATGGGAATTTATCAGTTACTGTGGTGTGCTTGAGTACTGGTTAACCTTATAGGTTCTAGGAAAGAGTGGTTGGTAAACTGATTGTCTGTTAGTCCTTGATGTGTTATAAAAACGACACTGAATATTCAAACAAACACATCGCAACTAATGTATAAAGTTACTTAACCATGTTTCTATTATGTATTAAAGGTAACTGGTTTTCTAACACGCTTCATAAATTTCCTGTGATTTCATTAGTTGATGATGCACAGAGAATTGCAGATATAAAAATTGCATACACTATTGATAAAATCACCTTGTTTTATGTACAACGTTGTGTACTGCGTTGTTTGTTACAATGTATTAGATAGTTTGAAATATTTAACAATTTAGATTGATTATTACCAGTTACTCCATATAGTGAATGTGCAGCTGTCAACATTCGACTTCTAAATGGTTTAATTCAATTTGAACACTAGTAACTAAGGGGAGCAAATGTTATGGGTAAATTATGTATGGTCATTAGAATAAGGTTAAGTGTACTGTAATTTTGAACTTAGCGACTGTATTTGAAGTTTTTAGGTTGCCTGAGACTTTGTTGTGTGCCAATAAAAACAATTTGCATTTTCGATTTCAAAAACCGTAAGCTCAATCATAATGAAATGTTGTATGCAGCTTTGGTACCTAAGGGTGAATCAAAAATGTGAATTGCATGGTCCCCACCCCCCTGGGCCCTTGGAGGCAGGGCCAAAACAGTCAAATTCAAGGTAAACTTTGAAAATCTTTTTCTTAATATAGGAAGCACTGGGAAAAAAATGGTGAGCATGATTATGGACATAATTTTTTTAGGACCTTTATAAAAATTATGAATTGCATGTCCCTTGGTCTTATGGTTTGGCCCTGGCTGTGGAGCCTACTTACTAAATCTATATAAGAGAAATTGACAAAAAAAACGTTATTTCTTACAACTATATAGACTAATGTGAATGTTTTTTGGATGATAAGGCGAAATTGACAAAAAAAACTTTATTTCTTACTACTAAATAGACTTATGTGAATGTTTTTTTGGATAATTAGGTGACTGTTTAGGCCCATGGGCCTCTTGATAACGGTGGTAAATTTAAAAATCTTGGATACAGTCTTGAATTTAAAAATTACAGCAAACTTACCCCTATATTATATCGCAACTAGCTTGATGAAAACAAATTATTAAAATGTTGTGTACATGTACCTAGGTATTTATTACATCAATGAGCTTTTTAAGGACAACCCTTCCTCCTCCGAAATACATGTACCAGCCATCATACACCATAAAATTTGGTAAGAAGACTAGACTAGCAGATTGAGTCTCCAAACTCCTGGGCTCAGCCAACTGATGGACACAACTAATACTAGATATAAATATAGTTTTACAAAGATATTTAAAATTACAGCTGAATTAAGCTCTTATTTACTTGGTTTTGTTTAATTGAACATCAATACTGCTTTGTCCCTATCATTTTTAAAGGGAGTGTATCAGGATAAAACGCTGTAAATGTCTTTAAATATTTCAATATGGATAAAAAGCATCTCATTATCATTTTTAAATATAACCAAATAGTTTAGTATGTTAAATGCACCAGAACATGACAAAATCAATATATAATTTGTACGTCACAAAATATGTTACCATGTAAAGCAGGAAATCTTATTTTAGTGTAACCCAGGTGCATAGCTCAAGTTAGGAAAGCCCTTTTCAGTATATTATTTGGGCATGTTTAAATAGATATCCTTTTGGGCAATATTGGCTCAGGGAGTAAGCATGGTGTATTGGGAACAAATGTTAAATTTTAAAATTTGGAAAAATCGTGGTGAATTCCCTTTAAGATATATTGCAAGTATAGGAAGTAGGTTGCTCATGATCAATTTATGTGTGTGTGTGAATGAGATTCATATTTGATGGACAATTAATTTTATGCTTGGCCTTTGTTTGCTTGTATAATCCTTAACTTCATAGACACCTTTGGACACCTCTAATATTGATGCCTTTGAACACCTTTAATATAGAAGGCTTTTGAATTATTGGGTGAATTATATTTATATTAACTGACAGAGTGGAAAACAGTGCAGGAAGTGTTCAGATTGCTCGTTACGAGCAATCTGAACTCTTCCTGCACTGTTTTCAAAGGCCTTCTGTGATTGGTGCGTATCTATGGAGTAAAGGGATAAGATAATTCTGTTCCATTTTCAAATTAAAACTACAAAGGCTCCTGATTCTTTAATATATGTTATATTTGGATGTTTATTAGCTCGTTTTTGAGGGTTGAAGTAAAATATTTTGTCCCTATTCACCGTCATATCACAGTTTTGTTCATATTATGCCCAGTAAATTTATATTAATTTTCATCTTTCATGTTAATACAAAAAGTTCATTTTATTGTAAATATGCGAGTTATGTATTATAAAATGTGTTATAATTTTTGTTTTATTATATAATATGAAACCAATTAACTGCATTTATTGTCTTAATTACTTGATTGATAGTACATGTACTTTGTTTATGCAATGTTATTTGGCATACAGTTGTGGTTCCTGGTAAGAATAGAATCACTGTCGATCTCTGCAGAGGAGTAGGAATTATTAGAATCACTGTCGATATCTGCAGAGGAGTAGGAATCCTCTGAATGGATGTCATGTTCATTTTATCATTTTGTCATGTTCATTATTGTGGTTTAATGACCAACCCCTGTATGATTCCAGGGAGCCATATGAGTAATGGCAAGAATAAGATCAGTATGGCTTATGCATGTCGTAAGAAGCGACATTTTGAGTAATACGATATAGTTTGCTGAAACTCAGCCAGTATCAAGGTTCTAGGTTCATTCTGCATATTCATTTGTTATGTGTTTTTTTTTATCTGTATGTTAATTTGTTGTTTTTGTACATGAAGAGTGAACCTGGAATCTTCCTTCCTGTTGGCGTCCGAATAACCTATATTGTGTTGGTACAGCGTAAAACCCCTACCATCTATTCAGTCATTGTGTACAATTGTTATGTTTATTGTTTGCATGTGAGTATACAGCTACTAAGTTATTTTTTAGACACTGTATCAGTAATATTCAAGGGATATATAAGTACAGGGAAATAAGGAAGTGGAGAGCAGGGTTTATATAACTATTCTTCACATGAAAGAAAATTATTCTTTAACCAGTATGCAGAACTACTTAAAAAGAAAGAAAATGTTAGTTTTAAGTTGTAATTAATTGATATGATATATATGAATTTGCTTATTAGCTCGCCGGGACGAAGTCCAAGGAGAGCTATTGCCATGACCCTGGCGGCGGCGGCGTCTGTAGACACCCAGGTTAAACTTTTGCATTTAAGTTTAAGATATCTATGCAACCACTCATATGATGTGAATGAAACTTTGCATGTGTATTCACCATCATCAATGGAACACACACAGACAAGAACCATAACTCTGGATTGCATTTTGGCACATTTATGGCCCTTTTTGGACTTAGACACCCAGGGGCGAGCTTTGTTGTCTTCTGACAACTCTTGTTAAACATCACATTAAAGGTTGTGTGTATTTTTGTGTGTTTGTGTTTTTTTAACACATGGCAGGTTATATAACCTATGCAGTTTAATTGGCGCAGGAAGACCTCAGAATGAATTTGCGTAAAACCATTGTCCTTTCACAAGTAACTGGCACCTTCTAACATAAAGAATTTAGACCAACCTTGACTCAAACCCATGACCTCAGTAGTGAGAGATAATTTTTAAAGTATTATAGAATTGTACCTACCCATTCCATTACATTCATTTGAACACAATTAAAATAAGATGATTATCTTCCCCAATTGTGATGTGGGAGATGACTTAAAATGAGAGACTTGGCGCTAAGGTTGTGTCCAAGTCAAACTTGTTCCTATAATGTATGTCGGAAAGTTTGACAATTACTTATTGAATAATGGGGGCTCTGATCAAAATGAAATTTTTTTATTCCGCCAAAACTGGATGCCATATATAATTGTTAATGTGTTGAAAATGGAGTAAAAGCTTCATTCATGTTTGGTGATTCCAGAATATCTGTTGAATTTTACATATCTTATACAATCTGTAGATTTTTATCAAAGGTCAATGTTACTGATCGAATGAGTGAGAAATGTTCCACAAGGCATAATTCCTGAGCGAGTTAGAATTTAAGATAAATTTTACGAATGCATGTTGAAAAGCATGTTTCAAGCGTTTATTATAATGTGCTGGGAAGAAATGGAAGAGGTTATGGTTGAATGTATTCTAAATACAATCATTTTCATCTCTATCATTATCATCAATGCCAATTGCCAATTGGTGTTTGTATAATTGTATTTTGTTTTGTTTTAAGTTGGCAAGGTATATTGTGTAGGACTAACAAGTGTAGAGCTAACATTGTTGATAGCTATGTTCAGATGGCATTGCTGTGTTTAAATACTGTAGAATATCGGCACCCCGTTACTAATGTTGGTGTCCAGCCAAGTGTACTCATTTGTACCTTCCTAGAAAAAATTAGCATAACATGCTCTATTGATTGTTTATAATAAACATATAAATATGTGAAAGTTAGTGTTTTATTTTTCTTGGGATAATTCCAGATACCTAATAGTACAATTCTCACCTTTCTGTTGTTACATATCCATCAATAATGGAAAATTCATTCACTGGGCCAGGTGCTCTCATTGCCATTGTTGGCAGTAGTACTGTTTTAACTGCAGAAACTGCCTTGAGGCCCTCAAAATGTGCGCATGTACAAATCCTATACTGAAAGCCACCAGCGTCATCCATGTCAACTGTTTTTTACATGTGCTCAATTACTGGTTTAAGATTCAACACAATCTGACCATTAGTTTGGTCTCCTGTGCCATTAAAATTATATTTGAAACTATAAAGATCACAATTTATTACCCACTTACCCACAATAAACTGCACATTTTTATAATTCAAGGGCCATGACATTTATTACCAATTTTGACAGTTCAACTTGTGATCATATAATTGCTGTGGAAGATTTGTAAAGATCAATGAAAAATTCCAGTACAAATAGTACTGTTTTTGATTTTTCAAAGGCCACAATTCATAGTATAGATTAACATATTTGACCAATCTGACTTGTCGAGATGTTGTGGATATATATGTACTGAGGAAGTTTGATGAAGATCCATTAAAAAGTTGGATGTTCGAGTGCACACAAGGCCAAATAGTGAATTATCTGACAAATAAGGTGGTGTAACTGGAATAGATAGTCAATTAGGAAAGATCAAGAACTTGTCCAAGACTTTATGATCATATAACTACTGTGCAATTTTAATAAGAACTAATATGATTGAAAATTATTTGTGCACATAGCTAAAAAATGTAAATTTTTATGATTCAGAACTCTAACAGAAAGCATCCTATTTTGCCAGTTGGCAAGAAGTTATCGAATTCTTACAACTAAGAAAAAACACCATTGAAGTCTATCTGGATCAATTAGTAGCTAATAAAACTTAACAAAATGACAAAATAGTGGTCTACCTGTATCATGGCTATTTTAGCATCGAAGATTACGTGTCAATATCATGAACACATCCAGGTATCTTAACCTACCCTTTAAAGGTTCGGTACAGTTTCACTACCCTGTAAACGTTCAATATAGTTTCTCTAACCTGTAAATGTTCATTACAGTTTCTCTGACATGTGAGCGTTCAATACAGTTTGTCTACCCTGTAAACGTTCGATACAGTTTCTCTACCCTGTAAACGTTCAATACAGTTTCTCTGACATGTAACCGTTCAATACAGTTTCTCTAACCTGTGAACGTCCAATACAGTTTCTCTGACATGTGAACGTTCAATACAGTTTCTCTAACCTGTGAACGTCCAATACAGTTTCTCTGACATGTGAACGTTCACTACAGTTTCTCTAACCTGTAAATGTTCAATACAGTTTCTCTTACATGTAAACGTTCGATACAGTTTATGTAACATTCAAACGTTCGATATAGTTTCTCTCAGTAACCTGTAAAAGTTCAATACAGTTTCTCTCAGTAACCTGTATACGTTCAATACAGTTTCTCTAACATGTAAACGTTTACTACAGTTTCTCTAACCTGAAAACGTTCAATTAAGTTTCTTTACCCTGTAAACGTTCGATTCAGTTTCTCTAACATGTAAACGTTCGATACAGTTTATCTAACATGTAAACGTTCGATATTGTTTCTCTCAGTAACCTGTAAACGTTCAATATAGTGTCTCTACCCTGTAAACGTTCAATACAGTTTCTCTAACATGTAAACGTTCGAGGCATAGTGCCACCATTGCAAAAAGGAAGTGCTTCCGTGGGGTAGTCGCATAATGGCGGTTATAAATAATCCTCAATTCTTCTTCTTTAAAAATGCATTTTCCTTATTTTAATGCTCATTTTTTTATTTGAATGGCATTATTGATGTATTTTGAACATTTTGATAGCATTGTCATGTTTGAATTGTGAATTTAGAAAAAAAAAATGATGCTTGGAAATTGGGGTATGAATTCATGATTTCGGAAGTCTACTTTCACTTTGTCACCAGTGTACACACTGAGCAGAAAAAAAATCTCTTATATGACACATGACCCCTACTTTTCTCATCATATTTTGATAGTGCAGAGGTTGACAAACAGTAAAATGTAGGTTTCACTTCTTTCATTTGGGACCCTCTATGAATGACAAGCCTTCAAACTTTTATTATTTACTATAGAATAAAGAACAAAAATCAATGGTGGGGTTACACCTATAAGAGAGACTTGAGTGAAATGGGGGTGATTTTCCAAAATGTTAATTGTAGGTAAAATAACCTCTTTTTTACACTCTCATAGTATTAAATGACAAATTGGAGACATTTGCTTCATAAAAAAACACATTTTGGCAAGTGTATGCCTCAAATAAAGCATATATGTGCATATTTACATTGAAATTTCATGAAAAATCACAAAATTTTGAAGATTTTTTATTTTGGATGATTTAAATGTGCATTTTTTAGCATGTACATTGTATTGAATAATGTATTTTGGTAAGATAATGTCTTCAGTGTATAATGAGACTATTTTGGTGTAAATATTTTAATGGAATTAGGTAAAAAAAAAATTTTTTTTGTAAAATTAGTCAAACACATCAAAATTGCATGTCGGTCAACATCTCGCGCCTGTATGTAATGATCATGTAAAAAGTGGTATTTTGACAAAAGTTTCAGTATTTAATGCCTGCAACTTGGCAGTATTACTTCAAATTGGTAGTACTTAGTAAAAATGAGGTAATTATGAAATTAAAAAAAAAAGAGTTTCCTTATAGGCATAGTGCCACCATTGCAAAAAGGAAGTGCTTCCGTGGGGTAGTCGCATAATGGCGGTTATAAATAATCCTCAATTCTTCTTCTTTAAAAATGCATTTTCCTTATTTTAATGCTCATTTTTTTATTTGAATGGCATTATTGATGTATTTTGAACATTTTGATAGCATTGTCATGTTTGAATTGTGAATTTAGAAAAAAAAATGATGCTTGGAAATTGAGGTATGAATTCATGATTTCGGAAGTCTACTTTCGCTTTGTCACCAGTGTACACACTGAGCAGAAAAAAAATCTCTTATATGACACATGACCCCTACTTTTCTCATCATATTTTGATAGTGCAGAGGTTGACAAACAGTAAAATGTAGGTTTCACTTCTTTCATTTGGGACCCTCTATGAATGACAAGCCTTCAAACTTTTATTATTTACTATAGAATAAAGAACAAAAATCAATGGTGGGGTTACACCAATTCGATACAGTTTCACTAACATGTAAACGTTCGATACAGTTTCTCTAACATGTAAACGTTCAATACAGCTTCTCTAGCATGTAAACGTTCAATACAGTTTCTCTAACATGTAAACGTTCTATACAGTTTATCTACCCCGTTAACGTTCAATAAAGTTTGTTGTTTACTAGCGATTTGGGGTACTTCTACAGGAAAAATGCAAATGTGATGTGTATAATAGTGTTTCTGATGTTAAAATGTTCTTATCCCAACAATTATGTAATGCCCTTTTCATATATATAAAGAAAATATATGTGGAAAAAAATGTAGTGTCTTGAATTAAGTTAACCTTTTTATGATGATTTTTGATGATTTGTTTCTTTTTATGATGATTTTTGACGATTCGTTTACGTTTTGGCAACAAAATAACCGTTATATTTCTCTACCAAACAGACCGAACTATCAGAATGTTATTTTCTTCATAACCTTTTTAAACAATAAATAGGTTTTTCAAATATTTTCAAATTGTCGTGTGTACCTTTAAAATTTCTCCACCCCGTAGAAACTTTGTTTATTCAAATTAAACAGGCAGCCAAAGTACAACACAGTTTCAACAAGCGTGCCCAGAAAAGTGGAAATAACGTCCATATAAGCACTTATTTCGCTAGACTAACGACAGAAATAACGGCGACCTCATTCTACTAGAGCCCCACAGGTAAACGGTAAGTAATTACGCATTGACAGAAAAGACATAAGGTCACGCGCCACACCCAGCCTTCTAATGGGGATCTGGACACGCGAGGACAGTGCTAATGAGTTGTTTTTATAACGACTAGTACAATACTGCCCAACGGATTTAAGTGTTTACGTTACTTATGGAACGTTAACTATTTTGTCCCGTTCGCCAAACGAAACGTGGCGCGTTCACAACAGTATCCCGTACCGGTCACAGGAGCAACGCATTCCTGCGGATAACTGAAGTTTAAACGGCTAAAGAAGAAAAACAACAACAACAACAACAATTGACTAAGGTTTCGAATCTTTGAGTGTTTCATATAAAGTTCTAAACATGTGAAACTATACTTCAACATATACTATATTTGCACCGTAGTAAAGCATTTTATCCCTGTGACGATATTAAATTGGACACCGTCCGTGCTTCCAAAAGCGTTTTTGGCGCTTCAGTACTCCAGCAAACTCCAGCAATACCAAATACACGAAACTGTGTGCACATGTTACAGTAGTGCCTTTAACAAATAGCCAAATTTAATAACTACTCCGTTTCCGGAGAACATTTTCAAACCTAGTGGTCGAGTATAAGGGAGTTTTCAGAACTCGAAACATAAAAGTAAAATACCTCGTGGCGGGCGATATTGACGACTTCGTCTTTTTGTTTGTTTTGAATGGATATATTCTTTTATATGTCATCATCATCATCATTATTATTATCATTATCATCAGCATCATAACCACTATCGTCGTTATCATCATTATCACCATCATCATCAGCAGCAGCATCATTACCACTATCATCGTAATCGTCATTATCACCACCATCATCATTATTGTATTTATGTTTTTTTAAGTTTTGTGTTGAATAAACATTAATGAGTAGAAGTAGAAGAGCTCCACCTATGTTTGCTATTGAGCTGAAGTATATTTTTGTTACAATTGCAGTGAATGAACTGAACGATCTAAAAAAATATAACAAATAATATAAAACTAACACGATCAAGATACATTTTGTACAGTTGCAAAGATATGTCCTTGTATTTCTTCCAAGAACATTATAAATTGTTATTACAAATGTAAGTTGCATATGAATCGCACATGTACTCGTATACGTTTATCTAAATATTTATATTTCTTTGTACAATACAAAACATACAAGCAATAACTGGGCAATCCACAGGTACTATCATGTGGTATTTCAACTTCTCCTTGAATACTAAATGTCAGTTATTTCATTACAACAAACTCTGATAATTACTGATACTAATTTCGCATGTACGTAAAAGGAGCCAAGCTTTTTGACCATCTTGCTTACTGTATCACTTTTGTTTATTTCCAGAATAACACCGCTTTAACCATCCCACCACACTCTCCACCCCAACCGATTCTTTGTGGGACTTCCTCTACTGAAATAAGGTGGACCTTGGATCTGTATTGGAAATTCCTTCCCATCTTACTCTTTTTAATGTTTTATATAAAACAAATCGTATTGCAGGACTGTCCTTCACACAGACCGTCACTGTTCACGTTGAATTTGTCATTATCATCACCAACTTGACGTTCGTTGTGATGATATACTTTTTCCATTTACCAATTTTTTTATTTTATTTATCTAGACAAAATCTTTTATAATATTTTCTTATTTGTCTGATTACAATGGGACGATAAAACATACTGCGCATGTACAAAAAAACCTTCATTTTTATATATGTAGCTGATTATCATTCATACTGTGTACATAGCGAACACATTCTGGGGTAGTCTTGTGGCAGAACAAGGCATTTTTATGCATTTGATTTGTATATATGGTTAACACGCAGTTTTTAGTCATCTAATCTCCATTGCCTTTTTACTTACATGTATTTATACGCTTTACAATAATATTGTTTCTGATGTGGTGACGGTAATACCATATGTGATACCTTTGTTTCAGATGTGATGACGGGGTTATCACATGTGATAGCTTTGTTTTTGTGTGATTATGGTGTTATCACGTGTGATAGCTTTGTTTCAATTGTGATGGTGGTGGAATCACATGTGATAGCTTTATTTCTGATGTGATGACGATGTTATCACATGTGATAGCTCTGTTTCTGATGTGATGACGGTGTTAGCACGTGTGAAAGCTTTGTTTCAATTGTGATGGTGATAATATCACGTGTACTAGCTTTGTTTCAATTGTGATGATGGCGTTATCACGTGTGATAGCTTTGTTTCTGATGTGATGACGGTGTTATCACGTGTGACAGCTTTGTTTCAGATGTGATGGTGATGTTATCACATGTGATAGCTTGATTTCTGATGTGATGATGGCATTATTACGTGTGATTGCTCAGTTTATTTCAAGTGTGATGATGGTGTTATCACATGTGATAGTTTTGTTTCTGAAGTGATGATGGTGTTATCACGTGTGATAGCTTTGTTTCAGATGTGATGGTGGTGTTCTTACATGTGATACCTTTGTTTCAGATGTGATGAAGGTGTAATCACGTGTAATAGCTTTGTTTCTGCTGTGATGACGGTGTTATGACCTGTGATAGCTTTGTTTCTGATGTGATGACGGTATTATCGCATGTGATAGCTCTGTTTCTGATGTGATGATGACATTATCATGTGTGATAGCTTTGTGTCTAGTTTAATGATGGTTTTATCACGTGTGGTAGCTTTGTTTCTGATGTGATGGTGGTGTTATCACATGTGAAAGCTTTGTTTCTGAAGTGATTACGGTGTTATCACGTGTGATAGCTTTGTTTCAGATGCGATGGTGGTGTTATTACATGTGATACCTTTGTTTCAGATGTGATGACGTACACGTGTAATCACGTGTGATAGCTTTGTTTCTGCTGTGATGACGGTGTAATGACATGTGATAGCTTTGTTTTGTTTTAGATGTGGTTATGGTGTTATCACATGTGATAGCTTTGTTTCAGATGTGATGGTGTTGTTATCACATGTGAAAGCTTTGTTTCAATTGTAATGATGGTGTTTTCATGTGTGATAGTTTTGTTTCAGATGTGATGACGGTTATATCACTTGTGATTGCTTGGTTTCAATTGTGATGATGGTGGTTTCATGTGTGGTATCTTTGTTTTTTGATGTGGTGATGGTGGTATCATAATGTTCTTGCTTTGTTTCTAATGTGACGAAAGTATGATCACACGTGATAGCTTTGTTTCTGATATGATGATGGTATTATCACAGGTGATAGCTTTGTTTCTGATGTGATGACGGTATTATCGCATGTGATAGCTCTGTTTCTGATGTGATGATGGCATTATCATGTGTGATAGCTTTGTGTCTAGTGTAATGATGGTTTTATCACGTGTGGTAGCTTTGTTTCTGATGTGATGGTGGTGTTATTACATGTGAAAGCTTTGTTTCGGATGTGATTACGGTGTTATTACATGTGATATCTATGTTTTAGATGTGATGATGGTGTTTTCACATGTGATAGCTTTGTCTCAGAAGTGATGACGGTGTTATCGCGTGTCGGACAGATTTGTTTGAGATGTGATGGTAGTGTTATCACATGTGTTAACTTTGTTTCAATTGTTATGATGTTGTTATCATGTGTAATAGTTTTGTTTCAGATGTGGTGACGGTGTCATCATGTGTGATAGATTTTTTTCAGATGTGATGATGGTGTTATCATGTGTGACAGCTTTGTTTCAATTGTGATGATGGTGTTATCATGTGTGATAGCTTTGTTTCAATTGTGATGATGGTGTTATCACGTGTGATAGCTTTGTTTCAATTGTGATGATGGTGTTATCATGTGTGACAGCTTTATTTCTGATGTGATGACGATGTTATCATTATGTTCTAGCTGTGATAAGTTTGTTTCAAATTGTGATCATTTTGTATTTTCAGTTCTTAATCTTATTTTCTAGCTATGTTGACCATGTTTTTCAATTTTGATAACCTTGTTTTCTTCTAACTTGGCTATTTTGTTTTCAGCGGTTTTCTAGTTATGATAATTTGTTTTCATTTTTGTTTGTAGTTATGATAACTTATTTTAAATTCTGATAATCTATACGTAATTACTCTGTTTTCAGCGGTGGTATATTGTCTTTCCTTTGTGTGTGGTGACTTTGGGTTCAGATTTGTGATACCTATTTTTCCAAATATAGTAACGTTGTTTTCGGATGTATGCTACTTTTTATCCATTAACTTTATTTCTAATTACATAACGGGAGTGTGAGGTTTGTGTTTGGTGTAATGTTTTCTATTTTCAAATTCTCAGTATCAGTGGATTTAGAACTTTAGGGTCCTCTGTTGTCGAATGATCTATGGGGTCGTGTCAAGATCACTTACCCTCACCGCTAAGATTGTAGGTTCGAATTCCACTCGCTCCATAAACTAAATGTGAGAAAGTTTGCCAGTTACTTGCGGAGTACGGTGGTTCTACTCAGATTTATTGCGAAGTATTCCTCCACCAATAAAACTGGATATGCCATATATAACCTGAAATGTCTTGAAAATGGTGTTAATTCGATTTTTAATGGAATTCAACACCATTTTCAAGACATTTCAGGTTATTTTAAGTGTTGTTTTTTTAAATAAACAACTTTTTATTAAAACGGTGCTTTAATTAATTTGATGAAATAAGGTTATGTAATGAAATCATATATGTTTCGATGAGTTCTATCGCTATATGATGATTATTTTTCAAGGAACAATTCAACCCATGCCAAAGATACAAAATATAACTAACACATATGCACGCACGTACGCATATATGCAGTAAGACACGCACGCATGTTGAATTGGCGTTTGAATGGATATGTGGTATATGAACACCTGCTGATAAACAAGTACGCGTGTAAATATAATAATAATAATAATAATAATAATAAATTTTATTAACAAGATAATTCATTTGAATAATTGAAATCCACCACGAGGCCCTCTAGTACATAACAATGAAAACATAGTTTAATACTGAACAGGAAAATAAATTAACATAATAAAACGGTATATCTTATATTGCTTGAGCGACTTTAACAATATAATAATGATTATAAGCACGTGGAAATTTTGTTGCGTGAATTATGCAGCTATTTTTTTTATTCATTTATACATATTAATTGCAATTAACTACTGCATGCTCTTTTATAATGTACATTTTATGTAAAACTTATAAATATATCCAATGCCCATTTATAAATATACATTATTATATAAATAAACTACTATATCTGATGCCATTTTATCACATTTCATCTTTCAGTAATGCATGTTGTATACTTAATTGTTTGTGCACCGGTTATGGTGTACGTAATATGCAATTTAAGTTATATGTCATTTGCCGCGAAAGTTATTGGTACGCTAATGCATCGTCAGTTGATTGTAACCATGTTCTCACGGTGTAGCAGTTTCTAGATATGAACGTGTCACCATCTTCCAAATGCGCAATATGAAACGCACTCACAGTTTTCTCTTCGTTACTCATAATATTGCATGTGTCAGAATATATCTCTTCGTTTTCTCCATCTGTCATTTCAAAAGAATTCATCTCTATACTTTCGTCATCTGTTGTATCAACAGAGTCTTTCATTTTGTTTTCTCTGCCTGTTCTTACAAGGGACTCCATCTCTTCACTTTCGTCATCTGTTGTATCATCAGAGTATGTCCTTTCGTTTTTACTACCTGTTCTTAAAAGAGACTCCATCTCTACACTTTCGTCATCTGTTGTATCAACAGAGTATATTTCTTTGATTTTTCCATCTGTTGTTTCTAAAGAGTTACTCTCGATGTTTTTTGTAGTTTCAACAATGTTTCCATCCACGCTTTCATCATCAGTTGTTTCAGCGGAGTCTCTCTCCGTTTCATAGAATTCTTCCTGTCCAATAATGTCATTTAAACATTCGTTTCGAATACTCAGTCTTCTCACTGTCCTGTCCAGCTCAAACAAATGGTCATCGCAATCCTCAGGAATGTGTTCGCGGACGTAATCAGCCAGTCGTGTAACATACTCCGTGTTAGGACCGGCCTGTCCTTTAGCTAGAAAAATCTCCATAGCCATAGTTTCTATATCACAGTCGCCTAGAAACAAATCGTTGTCTTGTGTTGCCATGTACAGCACGGCCAATCGGGTTTCGGAATTTTTGTCACGTGGATAAAACGGTGACATGGTGACTGCATAACCGCCGAGCGTTATTTCACGCATGCAAAGTCCTCCTAAGGCTTTTTTTATGGAATCTTCACCACTAATTTCATATGCAACACCCCAGACACAGCCCTGAAATATAAGGAAGTAACTATCAGTAAATAATCAATTAATCGGTTTATTTTTTTCTCACAAAACATAACGTATAATTTTTATTAATTCTTTAATGAGGTAACCGACATTTTCAACACATTTCAGGACTTATATGGATTATCCAGTTTTATTGCTGGAGGAAGACCTTAGAATTAATCTGAGCAGAACCACTGTTTAGCAAATTTTCTCGCATGAAATTGTTCGAGCGAGCGGGACTCGAATTTACGACCTTAGCGGCGAGAGGTAAGTGATCTTGAGACAGCACCTTGGCCGCTCATGCAGCCATGGAGGACCCTCGCAACTTTTGTCTTAAACCTTCGTTTCAAATCTGAAGAAGTAAAATGCACAGAAATCTTTTAAAAATCAGTGACTTAATTATAAAAATACATGTCCGTGTCTAAATGTAGGAAAATGTATATGCGACTTCGACATCTACATTTTGATTAACCCAGTTTTGTCTATTAAAAAGACCCCAAAATACATGGATTTATAGTTTTATTTGTAAAAAGCGCATTGAATATATTTAAAAGTGGTATGGCAAGATATTACTCAAAGAAACATCAAAGTTGATGTTAAGCACGCAGAAAAAGTGTATTGAACAAGCACATGTGTTGGATGTGTGTAGATCTGACGAAGACAACGCGACGAGGATATCATACAAAAATACTTGTCTTTGTTAGTGGTGATTATCAATCAACATTGTGGTCAGCCAATGCCGTAACCATGCTTTTTGTAATGAATTACATGTTTTGCGTTGTGTTCTTCATGATGTGATTGGTATACGCGTGTAACCATGATTTTGCTTATCGATGGTTGATGCAATATCATGCACGCACCGGACATCGTGCAGACAGGATGCCTTATCATCCGGCGAAATACAAACTGACTCGCCCACAGCGGCACTGATATGTATAGTGAACTTTAAACTTTGATATCTTAAATTGAAATATATTTATTCGATTAAACTAAAGTCGCCCTTCTTTGTTTTTAGAAAATACATCGGAGACACTATGGTACACCGGGCTGACCGGTCCAAGAACCAGCATTTAAATACTGAAAGTCGTATTTTCTTTATTTCTCTTCGCATTAAAAACTTATTTTTCAAGTTGATCAAACCGTGAATCAAACTTGCCTTTGTTGTCTTTAAATAACTATATGATATATATGTGTGTGTGTGCGTGCGTGCGTGCGTGCGTGCGTGCGTGCGTGCGTGCGTGCGTGCGTGCGTGCGTATTTGAGGGCCTCATAGGTGTCTTACTTGTTCAAAGAGGTGATCTGGTTAAATGAAGACTTTATTATTTATCAAGACCTGTACTATCGCCACCCGAGAAATAGTTCAATCATTAACTACATGTCTGTTACAAATTATATACAAATAAAAAGTAATGTAATAATTTGTAATCCGGGCATTGACTCTTCTAAGTCTGCCAGATTTGGCTCATCTCAGGTAGCATATTTTTGTAATTAAAAGTATACGTGATCAGATTAGAGGGCCAAGTTGTTATTTATCAGTACGTACTTTTTTTACTGGCACAAGTGTTGCGACTCGTCCAACCTGTAAATAAAAATACATGTATTACAAAAATAATTAAAACTAAATAAGATTCAAATAATCAATTACATTATTCTTTTTTTTTTTCATTTCATTATTTTTTTTCGAAAAGAAATGACTATGAAATAAAATATTGTCATTGAAGTCGACTCATTATTATCTGCACTTTAACGATGAAGAAAATCATAACAAAACACGCAGAGACGCAGGGAAAAAAACAAACCGAAGAGAAATAAAAACTTTTTCTCGAAAAAAAACGAAGAGAAGAAAGAAGGAAAAGGAAAAAAGAAAGAAAAAAAGAGAAAATATAAAAAAAAAAAAGAAACTATAATGTATTTACCCGTTCATGCGTTCCTCTGTGCGTCTTATTTCCCTGCCAAAATCTTCGTTCGTATCCACTGATATATCCAATCTCTTTTCGAACATACCTAAAGTCGGGCTTCCATGTGAGAGACCCATACCCGAAAACCCAGACGCTATCAGCATTTGTTATCAGTGTATCTAACTCCATCGTTGAAGAAATTTGCAGAAGTGTCAAACCTAGATCTTGGTGATAATGTATATGTTTATATATTGCCATGTAAGTCTCGGTCCACTGGCACACATTAATGTATAACGCTATTAGCGAATCACGCGCCGGTTCGGTCGTCTGCTAAATAAATGAATTAAATACACGTTATATGTAACTGTACGTATTTCGTCACTGTATTAATTGCATAAATATATATCACCGCAGAGAAAACGTAAAACAATGTTTCTTTTCTGAACATGCTGCACATTAAGTTAGCCGTGAGCCGATATAAACATTCGCGGATGATGCAAACGGAAGTGGCCATACCACAAAATGGATGATGCAAGTTTTCAAAGCCTAACATGCAAAGAGCGAGTGTTTATTGCATCACCGACTTGCGCATGTAGTCCGTACTAACGTTAACGTTTGTGAATCGTGTGGATATCTATATTGATTTTTATCACTTTTACCATATAATCTATGTAATATCGCCCCAATTTACGTCTTGTACAGTATATAGTGCCTCAAGGAAACGTTAAAGGGGCGCACTCTAAATTTTATAAATTTTAACTGAATTCTAGTATTATGATTATTTTATATTCATCTAGACGATCACAGGTATAAATGTTTGACATGTGTAAAATCAACATTCACGCGGCTGTGCGGCCCTTTAAATTCGGGACTGTAAGTTTTCTTGAAAAGCGAGTGTCTTATATATATAAACACCAACATTAAGACAAATGCTTGGTTCACTTCAGTTCGGACATAACAAAAGATAGCGTTAATAAATACAAACGGGATCCCTAGGTGGCCCAGTTGTCTAAGGTATTATCTCAAAATCACTAATCTCTTACCGATGAGGTCATGGGTTCGATCCTATACACTTGCGTGAACGTTTGCCATATTTTGCGGAAGTACAGATTTACTCTGTCTTCTCAAACTATTAAGTTTTGGTGTTATATACTAGTATATCCTACAATGTGTTGAAAACGACTTTGAATCTATTGATTTACTGCTAACTTAAACATGCTTTAACTCGATGTCGTTAACTTATATATTGTAAGCCTAATAGTAAAAGTAACTGTAAAAGCAATTGCAATCTAAACACATTAAACACATGTACTTTCCAACTAGGCTACCTGTGTTATCTATTTTCTTTAACGTGGAGAATCCGAAGCGTGGTCTAGTGTAAGGGCGCCCGCCTCGCAAGCGGAAGGTCGTTGGGTTCGGTCCCCGACAGGGTCATACCAAAGTCTTGAAAAATGGTACTAGAAGCTCTTCGTTTGACGCTCAGCATTTAGAGGATAGTTCTAGGTCTGATCGACCCGGCGTAAGTATAATGTGACTGAGTGGGGTATCGTACATCTCAAGGTAGGCACCGTCGCGTATGAATGAAAACTTTTTGAAAGCGACACTAAACACTGACCACCGTACAACAATTACAGAATTTTAATATAGAAATTAAATGTCCGTTACATATTGGATATGCGATGCGTTATTTTTACACATTTATTTTGCATTTGACTTCTTATCCATCTGAATGAATTGCTTACAAATAGTCGCATTTACTGTATTAAATTACTAATGCTGTATGCGTGGCTGTTTAGTATGAGCACACAAACAAAGGACAATCTCTCTTTTATATATATATCTTTGGTATATATTATAAATAAAGTAAAATGTAATGGTAATAGTGTCACACAAAGA